>JANCMA020171107.1:0-13767 GCA_024336925.2 Zoanthus solanderi | reverse complement strand
ACGATTCACTTGGTCAGCACCAAGATCTTGGAGCTGACCAAGTGAATCGTGGGCTCTGGGGACGAGATTGGCAACTTCCTAATTATTAAATATAAGATGGCAGCACTGCGCATGCCAAACATGTCTTTAAAAGTTATTTTGTGGTGTTTTTAAATTTGAGATTTCTTGTTTAACTTTCCTTACGCCAGCTCAAAAACCACGAACATGTAGCGCAATTACTTCAATGTACTTGACTCGTGTTAGTCAACACGTATTGAACAACTTACATTGACAAGAAAGGTGGGTAGAGACAACTGGCTAAGCTGTTTACTGGTGACCGTGATTGTCTGTGTTGGTACATTGAATGTTCCAGTTGGGAATGGACAGTCGCACGGAACCCCACGGTTTTCCATTGTTTTGTTACACTTGTTGAAAATCAACTCTCGGATCATTTTACAAAAATCATAGTACGTGCTAAAACAAAGAAAATTAGAAAAGTTGTCAAATAAAACTAATTGTGAGTGAGCGCAGCTAGCGAGCAGCAACTCTATTCTTGACGGTACCTGTTTGCCATTTGGTCGAGTAGGAATACACACGTGTATACTCGATTTTCCTGGCGATATTTGCTTTTCTGAATATGTCGTTCATTGGTCAGCGGCAATTGTCTTAAGAATACAAAAAAATCTATTGCATCCTTTCTGTTTATCTGGCATCATATATTGCTTTTCTCCCACATTCTACAAGAGATACTTTCTAGATAACTGCTGGACAAAACCCCCCGTACTACTCGTAGCATTTCACTTTTGATAAAAACAGCTAGAATATGTGTTGCATGTGGTTCAATATTTTCTTTGGTTCAGATTTTTTTTAAACCAGTTAATTTTGACTTAGCTACTTACCTCCCCTACCAACAACTCTATGCCCCCCCTGTTCTTACCATCTTACTCCTTACATGAGACTGCCACACATTTTTTCTTTTTCTTTATTTCAATTTGGAACACACCATGAAGTGAATTACTGACTCTTGGATCTGTTTTGATCTGTAGTCCTACTTCATCTCCACTTGACCACCCCAGCAACCGTTAACAGCATGCCAATTTTTATAGTTATAACTAGTTACTGGTCTTAGACTGATATGAGAAAAAAAACTGGTTTGAAAATATAAACTGGTTTGAAAAAATTTTAACCAAAAAAAGCAGAACATATGTACAAAATAAAGATTCCAGTATATGATAAGAAAGTCGGTGATATCCAACACTATAAGCGCCTACATGCACGCATCGGAATAAGAAATCATTGTAGTAGTGAAAGCGCAATACTTGTGGGAAACAAAAGCCATCAAGTATAGATAGCACATACGTTAGTAGTAGTTAATTTGAAGCCACTATATAGGGCACTAAGGCCACGCTAGTAGCGGGCTTTACCCCTTAAATCTTCCACAAACATTAGTGAGCTTGAAAGCAGCTGTCATAGACAGCTGTTTTGCATGGCCTTTTCGGGGCCTCGTCAGCATGTTATAGCGAACAAAAAGTGTCGAAAACGCACTTGTACTTTTTCTAGTAAATCACCGGCTTATTCCAACTCTCACAGTATTATAGTTTCGCTAACACAGGGACGATTCGTATCACACTTTCACCGTTCGCTCAACTCCCAAAAAATGTATAGAACAAATCGAAATCTATTTCTTCTCTTGAAACATAATACTATTAACACTAATTAGCTATCAATCACTTTTAAAAGGAGCGGTTCATTTCTTTTTTCTGACAACAGGCTCAGGTTCCAACGTGGCCTCAGCACCTATTCAGTGTTTTCTCTTTCAGGGCTTTTTGGGTAAATCAAGGATTTTATTAAGTGTGATAATAAATATTTCGGTCTGTGTTTCCAATATTTTACATTCCTTAGCAGTATATGCTATATAGTAATGAAAATTCCTTGATATTTTCCTATCCCCGTTCTCTTAGAAATCATTTCCTTATAAAAAAAACGTGAGTGTAGCGCTCGAACCGTTAGTTTCTTACACCTGTTGCAGAGGCTGTCACAAAATCTCAACATTGATCATGAGGTGTCAAAGGCCCGGGTTAAACAACACTGCACCTTTATGCACATAATATGTTCGAAGTTTGCCCCAATACTTATTATGTAAATTATGATAATGTATTTTCACTGATTAGAACAGAAAAAAGTATTGTAACATTTTATAATCATAATTAAAATTATTCACTGAATTGGAAATGAATAGCGGTAGATATGTAACTCAAGTGCTCGACAGTTTTCGTAAACAAAGCATTATATTTTGATTTTTCGCCTTAGAATATGAGGTTGGAGAGATTTAATAGCCTACCATCAAATACTGTTACGCCAAACTTTGTTGTCATTTTTGTGTTTTTGGTACAGCCTCCTCGTTCATTGAAAGAATTTCCTCTTCGGAAACCGAAGCGAAACTGGAAGCCATTTTGTTTTTCTTCTGGCTGCTCGGAGATAAATAGTATTTGGCTAATCACCTCCGAGCTAGCCAATCAGCGTGCGCGAAAAGCATTATTCTTTAATGTTTTAACATTTGACTTTTTAATACAAATTAGATTATTTATTGATCCGACATCAGCAGAATTCCGTGAACGGGTTGCATGCATTTTTTCCCCTCCTATTTCCACTGAGCCCTAGGCCTCAACCGGCCATGCAAAACTCTTATATTATTTCCAAAAAACGTCTTGTCTGATATGTTAAAAAATTATGTAAGCATATTAATATGTTATAAAAAATTTTAAATATTTATGATCTTTTAAATACTTTTTTTGAGCCGGAAATTGTTGAAACATCATCAAAATTTTGATTGTGAAACTTGTTACTGCCTTTTTGTCCTTTTTGTTACGATCGACTTGGTCGATCTAATTGACAAGCGGCGTCGATTACAACGGTTTAAGATCGACCTTGGGTTGAACGTCTTCCTTGGCATGTCGGGTCGAGCTAAATTAATAAACCATTACAATTTATTATGATAATCTATATTCTAGTGAGCCCTCGACTTGAAGTATTAATGACGGCTTTCTCTGTTGAGTACGTTTCGAACGACGTTTGGTTCAAGACTCAAACGTAATTAATTTTGATCGACCAGAAATGTAACTTCGTTCGACACATGCTAAATCAACATTTAAATCTAAATCCTAAATATTAGGCAGGAAATCCCTTCTTTGTGAGACGCCTGTTTTCAGGACTGACTTACCAGGATCCTTTTCCGCCGATACAGGGGATTTTTATCCAAAACAACATTTTCTTCATGACTTTACGGAGTTTCGTTTTACCCGGTAGGTATCTGTTGATGGAAACCGAGGCAGATACATTCACTTTTCCTGGCAGCTTTATTGGGCTCGGAGATATGCTCAATTTATTCAAGTGGATATAATTGGCAGAGTTGCCTGTGGAGAAAAAAAACAGTTATAACGATTCTGCAGTTGCAATTGCAAACGAGAAGTCAGATCAAAGTCCCGTTTTCTCCTTGCCATTTTAGGGGATCCTCGTCCCCAGAGCCCAACGTTTTTCTTAGCCGGCAGTGCCTTCGCGAAGGCACCGCCGGCAAGGATAAACGTTGGGCTCTGGGGACGAGAATGGGTTTGCGTCTGTTAATCAACCTTGTTCCCTGGGCTTCTCCAAACCCAGACTTTATGATGTCAAATGTCGTCAAAACTTGGGATTATTTCTTTTTTACTGGGGGTTAGTGAGGTATTAGAATGGTTGTAGAGGGGCAAAATAGTGTTAACAAAAGGCATTGTAGTGTAACCAATCACGTAGGTTAAAAATGGTGTAAACAAAAGGCATTGAATTGCAGCCAATCAACAACACAGCAGCTATTCAGCAGTTCCATCGGGAATCCTGCGAAAATTTCGCAGTTTTCGAGCATTTCTTACAAATTTTACAAACGGGTTAATTAAGGTTAATTCAGTACCCATCATTCTACCCGAGGTCACCTTAAGATGCCTTTGATTTATGTTTAGTTATGGAGTTCAGACATAGAGTAAACAAACTCGTAAATCCTTTACTGAATGCA
Organism: Zoanthus solanderi; assembly: GCA_024336925.2. Taxonomy (NCBI): domain Eukaryota; kingdom Metazoa; phylum Cnidaria; class Anthozoa; order Zoantharia; family Zoanthidae; genus Zoanthus; species Zoanthus solanderi. The sequence goes on along the minus strand of JANCMA020171107.1, from coordinate 9,746 downwards.
GTTCTCTAGCGCCGTTGCAATGTATTCGGTTAAGCATTTATTTTGTATGTTTTATGTTTTAGAAATATTAGTTACATTTTGAATAAATCCTTTTGATTGCATTATATGTTACCAACTGAACTATGAAAGCAACCTTTGTTCGTTAAGGTAAGCCAAAACCTTTACAAGCCGAGTGACCCAATGAGCCGACGCTTATCTACGGTGTCTGCAAATAATATTAGCGACTTCAAGCAACGAGGACGGGAACGCGAACGACGACGGCTTAGAAAAATTACTTTTTCTGTTCGTTCTTTACTTCTTTGTGCGGTTCATTAGGGTTTTGTTTCGTTGCTTTAACTTTTGTGAATAGAAAAAAGATGGAATGTTTCTCCATGAAGCTAAACAAATACAGAGAAAGTTTTTGCTGTTACGTCCTCGTACTCTCGACGACTCTAAAAAAGGTCTTTTCACGTTGTAATTTTAGCGAAAACTCCGAACAGGTTCTCAGTTCTATGCATTCCAACTAGCAGTTACTGTGTTTACTATTGTTATTTGCCGTCGTCGTCGGCGTCGCCGTCCTCGTTTCGTAAGGTCCTTAATTATGAATGGGAACACATCAGGTTACAAAGGTCTACTGAGTGACGACCTCAGAAAACGTTCTCATTCACTATCACAATATCCTAATCTCACTTAGCCAATAGACCTGAAAAACATTTGAGAAGCTGACGCCACATAAACCTTCGGCCATGCTTTTCATTTCCCTACTTTTTTCGACTCACGCCGGTTTGTTTTGTTAGCGATCATTGAGTTGGAACGTTATATTTTCATTTTGACATGTGGGAGTTAGAGAGCTTTGTGGACTTTTGCCATCTCTTTCTCCTCCCCAGTCTCCAAATTTTTTTTTTATTTTTGCCTCCCGTAAACTATCCCCCCCTTCCTTGCTATACGCAGGCTCACTACTAGCATTCATTTGACTACTCTACAAGGTTTTTTTTTTTATCGATAGCAGCACTCTATGCCGATGGACTATTGCAAATCCGGCATTCTCAGTGGCTTCTCTACTAGAGGCCTATTATCAATAGTATCACTCTACTAGTGGACCATTACAAATCCTACATTCTTACTTACTACTCTACTAGGGATCTATTATCAATAATATCACTCTACTAGTGGACTATTGCAAATCCTACATTCTGATTGGCAATTCTACTAGGGGTCTATTTTCAATAGTATCACTCTACTAGTGGACTATTACAAATCCTACATTCTGATTGACTACTCTGCTAGGGGTCTATTATCAATAGTATCACTCTACTAGTGGACTATTACAAATCCTACATTCTGATTAGCTACTCCACTAAGGGTCTATTATCAGTAGTATCACTCTACTAGTGGACTATTACTAATCCTACATTCTGACTGACTACTCTACTAGGGATCTATTACCAATAGTATCACTCTACTAGCGGACTATTACAAATTTACAATCTTACAATCTGATTAGCTACTCCACTAAGGGTCTATTATCAATAGATTCTTTCTCTACTATGGACTATTATTTCGGTTGCTGTGCCAGAACCCCACTCGTTCATTTTTATTGAATTTGTTAGGCATGGAGACTGGCACTGCAACCAAAACAAGTTACCGATTTTAAAATAGCTGCGTCAGAGAAACTAGAACTTTGAAACCGAGAACTTAAAATCGTTTACAATGAGCTATATTAAAAAAATAAGCAAATTTGAGTTGTAAACATGTAGCCAAGGTAAGGGGATTAAGATTAAACTATGGCGTCGCAATGGTTGAAAAAGTTGAGCTGGACTGATTCTTCCAGCCTTCCTGATCGTATGTCTCTGATCCAAACCGACGCTGTGGCAAACTGTTTTGCATATGACAATAGACTAGTTGCCCATCATGACCATATACCCTTTTAACCCATTCTAAAGAAAATACTGCCAATCAGAAGCCAGAAAAGCCGTTGCATATTCTGTGCTAAGCAACGGGTAATATGCAACGGGTAGTATTCCACTCTGCTTTCCCGCCATGACGTCTGCATGCAAGCTATTTTCCCGCTAATGGTTGTACGTACGTGCGTACCGGCAAACAAGTCAAAAGGTTTCTCGATAAATTTGTAAAGCTTGGAACAAAAAAACGAAGAACCGCCCAATTTTTCTATCAAAATACTTTCCGGTCAGTCTGATAATATTGCGTAAGAACTCAAGAGCAATTTTGTATTTTAGAAAATATTAGACATTTTTAATACTCTTGGACATGTTTTTTTTTTCATTTGAGTAGATTGCATTAGAAAACAAATCTTTTGATTTCATTTCTTTCTCGTATTTGTATTTCATGCTTCAGAATTGAGTATTGCCGAGGTAAAACGTGTAGTTTCGCACATTTTGTGGCATTGATTTTTAAGAAATAAAACATGTTTTCCGTACCTTCATAGCCTGGGAGAATTCGAGAGCAGATCAGTGAAAACCCGACACCTAGTTGAGGGTTTTCATCTGCTCGAGAATTCTCACAAACGTTTGCCTCGGCTTTCACCAGGCTATGAAGGCACGGAAAACATGTTTTATTTCTTTTATAAAATTATTATTTTCAGTGTTAACAAAGAGAAAGACAATATATGAAGCGCTCACTACATAAATTCTTACAACTCGGAGACAGTCAAACCACATTGCTCACCTCATTTTCGTGCTTCATAGCGCTATGAAAACACTTGTTGACCAATGAAAACCTACGTACTATCCAAATTATTTTATAAAATATAATTTAAAAATCGCATGAACTTGCTCATGCATTTCTTGAGTAATGGTTGTTCGTGATGTTTTGAAGTTTTTAAAATGAAATTTTGAGAACTTCAAAACATCACTCGTGCCCATAAATCACGAGAAGCACTCGCGCGTTCATGCGATTTCCTATACTAAAAGCGTAAAAATATTATTTTTATTATTTACTGTGTTAAGATATCCGTGTGATAAAGCCGTGAAGAAAATCGTAAGATATCACTTCACGGCATTTATATCGTATCAAATAACCCGAAGTAATTCTCTTTTCAACTTTGTTCAATATAATCATTTTTGACTCATTTCTCCTCAACTTTGTACTACTTTTTCAAACTTTCAGCTTTTAAACTTATCTCTTCTTGTTGTTTTGACTCGAATTATCAAGGCTTGTCATATTCCAAGAATAAAGCGAATATTTGTCTTTATTTTTGTGTAACTTTATCTGACTCAGTATATAATAAACAAATTACGACATGACAAGAACCAGATATAGTTTTTATTCACTTGTTTTGGAATTATATCGTTCACTCGCTCGAATACTCGCTCGTTTGCGCTATGATACCAAAACACGTGAATAAAAACGATACCAAGATCTTCGGCCATGTAATAATCTCTATATAATTACAGTTCGTTACTCAGTGAAGTATTGGCTAATTCCATTTATTCTTAAATATTAAAAAACTTGTATGCTATAGTAATTACTGCTTATTAATGATGATTTGAAAATAACTTTAAATTGCCTCTTCTTGATATCATAAAATTACAAATTCTTAATGAGATTTTGAGTTCAGTTTTAAACCAAGAATGCACATCAGTTTTCTTCCGAGAGATAAAACTGACGCCATGGTATTCGTAATTAATTACAAAACTAGCTACTTAAAATAAGCCCACCACACACAAGCCAAGTTTTTGTCAGGTTCAAAGTAGTATTTATACTAGTAGTAATCACTGCCTTAAGGTTTTCCAAGCCGAATACGTCATGCCTTTAGGACTTTCTTTACATAAAAAATGACTCTAAGAATACTTTTAACACTTGTCCTTTGTAATTTTTAGGAGACGATGCAATTTTGTCTACGTATTTTTTACATCCTTGATTTCTCAATTATAAAGGCTTTGTGTCTTTGATTACCTTAATTTCTCCGCAGTTAAAACACTTTATGTGCAAGAATAAACATTTATCAGAAAAATTGGTATATATGCCCCGAGCGGGAATCGAACCACGTCTCCCTGTATTCTAATCAGGAGTGCTAACCAATACACCATCAGGGACCACCACGCTGGCAACGTAGCAGTTTGATTAGTTAAGTTGGTTAACGCGTGAAGATTCCTGGGCCCAATTTTCTGAAATGCAAATGCGGACTCATACTACTGGAGTGTGTTTCGACTTCGACATAAGGCTCAGATCTACTGAGTAATAGGCAGCTCGGCCCAAGCTTATATACAAACGTAAATCAATGTATGTTGTTCAGTGGTATTAAAGAAAGAATAAAACTTTATGTGTAGATTGGTACTTCAATTTTTTTTCGTTTAGCAGCAAAAATCTTCCTTTTTCAAGATCAAAACGATACCGAAGAAAATGTTTTGGACTCTTTGCAAACTACTTCGAGCGCATAGATCTCGTTGTCTTAAATCGTGTTTTACAGAACCTCACATTTCTTAACTGTTGGAGGTGGCGTGTCTAAAAATGATAGAAGCATGTTCTACTATCAATGAACGGGGTTTGACAAACAAAATTATTCTAGGGAAATTCTTCTTGCTGACAAAAATAGTATCTTTGTGAGGAGTTATAGTATGACCATACAATGAGCTAATATTTTTGTCTCAAATTGGGAGTTACTTGCCAAAAAAATGGCTTGTGTGCTGTAGGCTTTAACAAAGATTTCAACGTTGTTACAAGAATTATTGATAAAATGATTAAGATATCTATACTATAAGTTTATTTAATTACGACAGTTTTGTAAATGGTATATTAGAATAGAGTCAGCTCCCACGGCTGAAAAAGAAACAAAAAATGAATGTTAACTTTCGTTTCTAACAAAACATTTCACACAGATTTGATAAGTATGTGCAACCGAATGCTGACGAGTGAACTTAGCCTTAGGAAATAATTTCACGCACGTGTTGTCAAAATTCTGATAATTTCCCTAGCCTTTCGGCTAGGGAAATTCGTTAGAATTTTGATCGACAACACGCAAGTGAAATCATTTCCTAATTTCACGATTCAACATTTGATTACATTTTAATACCACGGTAGGCCATTTAAGGCTTACGATTTAAAAGAACTTATCTTTTATTGTAATCTAAGCAATATATAAGAAACACGTTGGATTTTAAAAGTTTAAAGTTATTTTTATATTTTTTTAATTCTATGAAGTAAACCTTTTCAACCAAGCCTTGTTTTTGTTCACTAAATGTTGCAAAATCGGGTGAGCTGTCAAAACACCATGCACGATTGGTTAAAAACCGCCTTCAGTCAATGAATGAACTTACAAAGCTACCACACCAGTGCTTGTACGCTTAACTTTTTGATTGAGATCAATTAAAACTTTGAACAACGTGCAAAAAAGCTCAATAATTTCAACTGAATATATTGACAAATTGTCGCTAGATTGACACTCAAGCTAAAAGCAGAAAGAAAAGTTAATAAACTTTAAGATGCCAAGAATTGTTTGCAGACAGCGTTTTCATTGTCACTGACTTATATAAACATCGATGAAAAAGAAGAAGCATTAGCCTGTCCTAGGTTTGCAACTACATTAAAGTTACGGAAAGTGTAAATTACCAAATACTTTGAGCAAATTAATTGTGCTTGTTCTTGTGTTTGTGTTTTCTATTTCAGTTTTAATCGCATTGACTTTTTCCTCGCTAACATTTTTAAATCTGAGAACCATTTTGAAACTGCTGCCATGGCAATTTTGTAATTTCAAAAGTGAAATTACAAATTACAAATGAAATTTCGCGTCAAAAATGAAAGAATAATTTGCCTTCCATGGTTTTAAACTATGAATACGCTGTTCAGTTTTGGCATATTTATTATGATGTTTTCTATTTTTTACCGTATTTGCCAGTGCAGAACGAATAAACTATGGACTCCTCAAATATAAGTCGTCCATGCTTTTCCCCAAATCTTTAATTACAATTCAGTGATTAAATATCTTCAGTAAGATTTAACGACCGAGAAAAAAAGTTATGGGAAGTTTATTTGTTTTCTCCCGATCAAATGCCCTTTGAATAACTGAATAACTTAGTAACTACCCATCGTCTTTGGTCAAAGTCTGGAACCGACTTGAGAAAACAATACAGTCATGTGGTTAAATGGCGACCCGCAAGGTTGTTGAAGACCTTTTTTCTACCTTGCTTTATAATTAAATGTTATTGGTTAGAAAAAATTTTTAATGTTCACCGAAAAAAAAAACGCATTTAACGGCTATGACAAATATTTTACATTGATATACGGCTATAAAAATAGTTTTCATTGAGATAGGGTGATAAAGCGATGTGTAAACTTTCCGACTCGGTAAAGAAGTCGAGGTAGATGTCTTGCAGGGGCTATGTCATGACAATTTTGTTGTTTTGGGTCAATTTTTCGCTAAAATCGTTACTTACTGGTTTTGACTAATGCACAAAATGTTCTCGAGTATGTATACCTGCCAACCTTTTCTGAGTTAAAGACGTGAGATTTTTATCCTGGGACTGCCGGAATTTTTCGAAGACGACACGAACATTTCCGAAGATTCCCGAAGACGTCCGAAAACTTCCAAAGACGTCGGAAGCCTTCCGAAGACGAAGTTATCAAGAGAATGCTTTAGCCACATGGGGCGAACACGTTAGTTGGTTAGTTAATAGCATCAGCGCTATACCACTAAGATCGAAACGTTTTGGACTGACATGGCTAATTTCTTATAAAGGCAACTCTGATGTTGGTGTTCCCAGAAATGGCCATTAAGCTTTAACCTAACTGATAAATAATAGAGGTATAAAAATCAGAGATTGCGAGGAAAATATCATCATTTATTCATTTCACAAATAGTTTTCACTTCTTACATCGGTCTGAGTTTACATATTTTTGGAAATTGTGTCAAGCAAGGCGACAACACGTCACATAATCAATCAGGCGTGAGAATTTGGGCCGCAAGCGTGAGCCAGCGTGAGATCGAAGTTTTCAACCCGTAGGCGTGGGACTCACACCTAAGGCGTGAGAGTTGGCAGGTATATGAGAGTTGGCAGCCCATAATAGGCTTTTTAATACTTTTTGTTGAGATAGCATCAAAACTTGAAAAGGTTGTCCCAACTATTTCAAACTTCAATCCATTTCTATCCTTGCCATCCGTAGCAACAAATGACAGGAAACAGAATAAACGTCATAATATAGTCTTAAATAACAAACCTAGACCATTAGTTTTGGAATTCAGTTGAGGACAAGACATTATTATTTGGGATTTTAAAAAGATGCTAAAATAGGTTAACGTAGCCCTTTAAGGAAGGTTTTACATCCGAAAAGATTTTAAACCTATATATCGGCAAATACGATTGTTTAAATACACTAGAATAAACTTTAAACAAGAAATGCAAGCAAATATTGTAGCTGAGCTTGAAATGAGATTAGTAGAAGTGGCATTGACAACAAAAAGGATTTTAAATTCTCTATTGGAACTACTTAACTTACTTACAAAACAGCAAAGATCATTCAACCACCGTTGCTTAAACCTCCGTAGAAACTATCTCTCAGTAACAGTTTTACACCTTACAAATGACGTGCTCTCCAAGCTGTTGTTTCATAGCTCATTTGGTAAGAACGAAGCACCGACATCGCGGAGGTCACGAGTTCGAATCCCGCTCAAGTTGTTTTAGCCTTACTAACCTTGCAACTTGTCCAAGATAATGTTTTGTTCTGCCTTTAGAATCATTGCTTTCACAGAGACCCAATTATCATCGTCCAAGGGAGCCAAAGTTGGAGATTTCTGTAAAACAAAGGAGGCTCAAATAAATTGCTATTTGCGATACATAAATTGCTGAATCTTGCATTATAATGTCAATAATCAACCTATTTATTTTGTATCTTTATTAATTTGACTGATTCCACACTCAGCAACTTCATTTATTTCTCTATTGTAGCCTAATGACAGCTCCGTTTAGCAGTTATAACCAATCTTACAGTATAAGGGAATACTTCGAAGACAACCACCTCTTCATCAAGACTGAGGCACGGACACCCTTACAAATCTGTAAAAATGATGAATATCTGGTTCTTAACCTTGGGACACGAACCTTGAGAGCTCTGTTGGACTGGATAGCATCAAAGCAGACCGACTAGACAGAAGAAGGGCCGTGGTCGCAATGGACTGAGCTAGCTTTCCACAATGTAGATATAGCAACTCTCAAGCAGCTTGCAAGACAAGGGCAAACTTAAAGAACTTTGTGCAAGATATGTTTTATTTCTAAGGCACCATAAAAACACAGAACAATGACTAACAGCTGTGAGATTTCAATCTCGTCAGTACATTGTCAAGATTTCAGCTTACCAATACGAAGAGCGCTATACCACTGGTTCCATAATGACCAACGTAGATAAAATTAAAGACAAGTTCAATGATAATAACAATAATCAGTTTATTTAACCCTTTTGGTTGTGTTTAATACTAAATTACAAGGGAGGTCAATTCTACAGAAAACACTTAATACATTTAGCACAACGGCAAAAACAATTAATCCCTATTGTAACTGTGAGTAACAAAATTACTAAGGCGGTCCGTTCTATAACAATGCGGTAATCAGAACGGGAAAAACCCGACCTCAACCCATACCCACGAACGACATTCGTGGGCTGTGGCAGCAGGTGAGAAAGGAAACCGGACTCCTTGATGTTAGATATGAAACGCCTGCAAGCCTCATTACGGCGCGCCAACAGCGTATAGGCAAGCCACAGCTCACGAGTGCCGACTCATAAGAGCAATCTGGTAATATAATTCTTAGTGCAGACTTCTGTGGGCCTTCCACCAACTGAACCAGACAGGTGGGTAATGCGGCCCACACCGGTGATGCAAATTCTAAAATGGGCCGCACAAGGCTACAATAGACCTGAATGAGAAGAACACTACACAACGGAAGCAGTCCCACTGTCATGGAGGCTCATTGTTCTTGAGAATTTCAATCCTAGCGTAGGGCCACTTTACCAGATCTAAGTAAGAATTGTTTGAAGATATACAATAGCACTAGAAAGTGTAACAGGAACGGTCTTCAGCCCCTCGCGAAATAAACCACAAAGGACCTCGTCAAGTCAATCGTACGAAGGCACCTTGGATGCACCCACGCTCTGGGCACTAGCGTGTTAAGACTATTTTACCACCGGGGAGAAAAACAAGCAAGCTATGCAACCTATTCCACAAGTAAATCAAAGGTCACCAAACCAAACAGTTGCCGAATCTCTCCAAGCTGAAACACAATGATTTTTTTAACAACCTTCAAGAAAACTGCTAGAGACACCATATGTGTCAAAATAGACAAGTCATGTGAAGCTCTGTCATTTCAGCCATCAGACCTCGTGATGCTTCATTAACTTGAACCTAACTACAGCTTATGACAGCGCACCTCACCTATATAATAGAGGAAACCTTCCATAAAGGCTAATCAAATCTGTGATGGATTAGTGTCTCATCCTGGGAGAGTCAAAGACTGTTAAATGCTCAACAATACTGAACCTGCCTCGTTTGAGTAACAAACCTTATAAAGGATTTAAATAATTTCTAACCTTTCCTGGAGTAATAAGCTCAGCTGCCTTCAAGTTATCCCGCGCAATATTATATTCAACCAGAACATATCTGTAAATATAGGCAAGTATTAAGGAAACTTAAATTGCAACAACCTTTTTTAATAATAATAATAATAATAATAATAATAATAATAATAATAATAATAATAATAATAATAATAATAATAATCACTTAATGACAACTCCCCTAAAGGGCTTTTCAGTGTCATGTT
>JANCMA020171008.1:0-13768 GCA_024336925.2 Zoanthus solanderi | reverse complement strand
CGAGATTTTTTCTCCCTGCTTTCTATATATAGCTACACGTGCATTGGCTCTATGATGCTGCCGCCTCGCCAGGCTCACGTCTTCGCTCGCCTGGCTCGTTGGCAATAATACATTGATTGTATTATTTACACTTCATTTGTATCTCTAGGTGGTAGTCCAGCCTTCAGAATTGGAAGGATGTCGATGTCTTAATTGCAGAGATGACTGCCCTGGCTACACATTACATCCTTGGAGGTACATTTGATTGTTACTATTTCATCACTTTTAATCAATCATAAATAATGAATTAGTTATCATAGTGTGGGTATTTGATTAAGTATGTCAGTTTTCAATTAATTTATGTGAGCCAGAAATGGCAACAGCGATAAATTCAAAGGAAATGATTTTCTACCTATGGCCAGGTCAGGAATAAACTTCGAGTTAATTACTTGATTTTAAAACAAATGATCAAGTTCCAAAGCTACCCCCATTAATTGCCTGGAATATGAATGGTGAAACACCACTGGTGCAATATAAAACATCTGTTTAATATATATTTACAGTATTCTAATTTGTATTTTGTCATTTAGACATTTCTTCATTGATAGCCCAAAACTATAGTTCAATTCACAAATAGATATCTGAACAGACATTAAGCTATAATGCTGCTGAAAAAAATAGCAAAACAGTTACTGTTCATCAGCAGGATGCCTAAATTGTGTGCAATTCAACAATTGGTTTTGGCTCCATTAAATCCTGTACCAATTGAGGAACAATTCAGGTGGAGCCACCCACTAAGTGAGCACGTACAGCAACTGAACAACGTTAGTAAAGTAAGGAAAACCAATAGATAAACCGTTAAAACCAGTATTTGCAGCATACACCACACATCAAAAGTAACAACAAGCACGTGCATGAAAAACATTTTAAAATCAATATGAGCGCACATCAATTAACAGAAACACATATAAATATAACATTTAAAAGAAAAGGATACAATGTGTCAATAACTTTAGTTAATCAATTCAGGCTCTCCATTAGTTCCTTGATCGTTGCTCCATATTTCCGCACCTCATCATACTGTGTCATCTATAGAACTTTACAATTAAGGTCTTGTTAAGTATTTTCTTCCTAAAAAAGACATTAGACACAGCATATCTTATTAATTTCAACAATTTGTTAAAATATGCTCACAACACAAACATATAATTCTGTGACAGAATTCATACTAAGAATAAAAAAGCCTATTCATGTCAAACTTCAAAATCCCTTTTTAAATAATCAAGAATATCAATCTTAAGCTTTCTTTATAATGCAGTTTTTAGCTTCTTTTGTTTTCTGTATACTAATTTGTTCAACCTGCATTTGAAGTAATTTTGCTGGGTCAATTAAAGTGTGTCATGATTTTTATCAAGTTTATTACTAATTCCTGCTATCAAGACAAACATATAGCTTTTAAAACTGGAGATCCACACCGTTTCATCAATAAAGTATAAATCATTATGATTATAGAGTCCTTTGATTAGATCTACAATTTTGATTTCCGAAATTCTGCGTGTGCAGGAGTGTTACACTTGTCTGGATTTGGCTGTTTTTTCCTGTGAACAAGGAAAATGTAATTTAGTAATGTACCATACATTATTTTTTGGATGTTTTTGATATAATTTTGTTTTTTAATGTGCAACAAAATTGGTTTCTTCGGATTGTGTAGGAAATTTTGCAATTTCTGTAAGTGTCCACAAGATGCTCATGACCTCCCAAGCAACAACAATGAAATGAACACAGCTGAGGAAAGAATGTGTTTGGAGATTGATGACTCAACAATTTCTGTTCTCTCAGAAGTGCAACATGCTGCAATGGAGGGTTATGACTGGGTTCCCCGTGGTCTGCATAGTGAACAGGTATCTAATCTTCTCTGACTGACTTGTAGCTAGAAAGGGAGGGAAATGGGGAGAACTCAAAAAAACAACAACTCGAAAAAGAAGACTTGAAAAAGAATTTGGATTCCAACGACTTATAACAGAACTAGTTGAAAAAGAACTTGAAGAAGAAGAACAACTTCATAAACATCGACTTAAAAGCAAGCTTATATCTACATAGAATACGGATGCTTAGAACGCTAAGAGAAGAAAAACGTTGGAATCCCTAGCTAGAAGGCAGGGCATTCGAAATTATGCAACCATGACTAGCCCACAAATTGCGAAGGCTATTAATGATAAGAGGAAGGCAAAACCTCCACGCCCACCGCCACCTCCGCCAATACGCTCTTTCACTAGACCTTGTCGACAAGCTACTCCATCAATACCACCAGCGCCACCACCTCCACCAATACATACTGTCCGCAGACCTCGTCAACAAGCTCCTCCATAACCGCCACCAAGTAACCCGCCACAGCCGCCACCAAGAACTACTAGTGTACCACCGCCACTACTGCCAAGACCGCAAAAACTGCTTGATATGAGTAAGTCGATACCGAGGCCAATCTACCAATTCCAGAACCTGTAGCTCCAACTCGAAATTCCTGGTTTCAATCATTGAAAAATGTTGCAAGCAAGGTTTATAACCCAGTGAAGAAGTTTACGGATTGGGTGACATCGTTTGTTCCTGGAAATATCAGGGAGACTGTGAGTAAAAAAGCCGAAAGTTTGAAAGAGCAAGTACATCGTATATTAGTACCTGATGATGATGATGATGATGAATTGCATGATGCTTTAGAATATCCAGATGAAGATCTAGAACCGATACAGCAGGAAACAGTATTTGATGGTTATCTAGGTACTCACAGACTAAAAGGCTTGAAATGATCCTACAAGCTATCTTCAAACTATCAACGACAGAGTCATTCGTTTTTGGGAAGAAAATCTAAGACAGGGCTCTTGGAAGATCAACACCATCTTAACCTCTAAATTCCACATGAAAGATGAAGCCACTGGTGAAATTACAGACACGAGTTACTGTCATGCCCATTTTCTTGTATACGAAGTAACAGAAGCAACCGATCTACCTGCAATGTTTGATGAAATGTGCAGACGCCAGTTAGCAAATACAGAGAAGTTCCAATCTCGAAATACACTGTGGGTTTTTGAGGAAGTGATGTGGTACGATATCAACATGGATACCTTTGAACCAGTGGATGGAAGCTCATATATCGAACTACCAGCTAAACTCAAAAATTAGCACGCAATATTCAACGTGAAAAACAAGACTGATAACGAGTGCTTCAAATGGTCATTAACCTCTGCAGTTTACACGCAAAAGAAAGACCCTCAGAGGCAAAACAAACTGATGAGGAAAGACGCCAAGAATTTCGATTGGACTGGAATTTCATTTCCAATGCCTTTTAATCGAATAAAAATCTTCGAGAAGAACAACCCCAATTATGAAATCTGGGTATTTGGATGGAAGAACGACAAGGTTTACCCAATCAGATCTGGCAAAGATGAAATAGATTTACTCTACCTCAAGAATGAAAATACGAAACACTACTGCTGGATCAAAGATATCGATAAATTGTGCTTCTCACAAGCAAGCAAACATGAGAATAAGAAACACCTTTGCAGAAGATGCGTAAGATTTATGCATTCTAAAAAGGCGTTGGATGAACGTCGCGATTTATATGCTCCACCAATGAATCAGTGAGTTTCAAAATACCTAAAGAAGGTTCAGAGATTTCCTTCCATAATCATAATTTATCCGAAAGATGAGAGTGCCGTTCGTTGCGTATGCCGATTTTGAATGTATCACTGAAAAGATACTCAAGGTTGGTCCTAAGAAAAATGAGTCAACTGATAAATACCAGCAGCATAAGCCATCAGGATTCACTTATTTGATAAAATGCTTCAACGACAAAGTTTTTTACACCAAACTTGAACGTCGCGTCATCACATCATCTAACGATGATATCGCACAACAGTTCATTGATTCACTAGAAAATTACGTTAAGGATTTATATAAGAAGGCACCAGACAATAAGAAGTACCACAATAAAACACCATGGGATTCCCTCGATTTTGAAAAGGCAACTACTTGCTACATTTGTGGGGACATTCTTGGAAATGGTAAAGTGTGGGATCATTGCCACTTCACCGGCGAATATAGCTAGGCGCAGCACTCAGAGTGTGTAACATGAATTTCAAGGTCCCAAAGTTCATCCCTGTAATATTTCACAACCTCTCAGGCTATGACAGTCATCTCTTTATCAAAAACCTCGGTAAATAAGCAGGTGAAATCAAATGCATACCACAAACTGAGGAGAAGTACATTTCATTCAGTAAAACTATTGTGGTAGACACCTTCCAAAGCGCAGAGGGAAAGACTAAAGAAGTCAAGCGTGAATTACAATTCATCGACAGTTATAAATTCACGTTATCTTCTCTTGATGATTTGGTGAAGAATATGCCAAGATCGTCCTTTAAGTTGACAAAAAAATACTGTGATGCGTTAAACTTTACTCCAGAGCAGTTCGGGTTATTACTCCGAAAAGGTGTATTTGCTTACGATTGGTTCGATAGCTTTTCTAAACTCAAAGAACGCAAACTACCGCCGAAAGAAGCGTTCTTCTCAATGCTCTATAACAAAGACATCTCAGACGACGACTGCGCGCATGCGCAAAAGGTTTGGAAAACCTTCAAAATGCGCACTATGAAAGATTACCATAATTTATACCTTGATTCTGACGTCATTCTACTGGCTGATGTCTTCAAAAATTTCAGAGACGTTTGCAGCCAGCACAATAAATTAGACCCTGCCTGGTACTAGTCAGCACCGGGACTATCCTTGGGATGCTATGCTGAAGTTGACAGAAGTTGACCTCGAACTTCTGTCTGATTATAACATGTTAATGATGGTTGAGAAAGGCATTTGAGGTGGCATATCCATGATCACTACTCGGTACGCCAAGGCCGACAACAAATACATAAAGAAATATCAGTCAAATCGTCAAGCAGATTACATCGCCTATCTTGTCTTATCTCTTTGCGATAATTTGCATCTGTGGCATTTTTCACTTGTGGTACTTTGCGTTTGCTACCTTTTGCATTTCTGGTATTTTGCATTTCTTGTTTTTGAATCCAGCTCCAATCCATATTCCAAACTCGGATTATATTACCTATTTCGACGCCAACAACTTATACGGTTGGGTTATGTCCAAGAAGCTTCCCACTCACGGTTTCAGATGGATGACTGACAATGAACTCGAGAAGTGAAGAAATCTTCCATGCATCCTTGAAGTTGATATGAATTACCCCGAACATCTTCACGACTTACACAACGACTACTTGCTAGCTCTGGAGAGGATAGGTGCTATTGAAGTCGACAAATTGATACCAAACCTACGAAACAAGAAGAAGAACGTCATCCATCACGAAGCACTAAAACAATGCGTGGAACTCGGACTGGAAGTCACCAAAATTCATTGAGGAATAACCTTCTACAAGTCTGAATGGTTGAAGCCCTACATAGACCTAAACACTGAACTACGTACAAAAGCCACTGATAACTTCGAGAAGAACTTCTTCAAATTGATGAACAACTCTGTGTTCGGTAAGACGATGGAGAACGTCAGAAACAGAGTCAACATTGATTTGATAAGCAATGAAGCGCAAGCCAGGAAGTTCATATCCGAACCAAGATATGAAGATAGGAAAATCTTCAGCGAGAACCTAATCACAATTCACGTCAGAAAGAAGAAGCTCACCATGAACAAGCCCGTATATCTAGATATGGCCATCCTCGATCTTTCAAAGACTTTGATGTACCAATTCCACTATGGCTACATCAAACCAAAATATGGTGAAAATGCCTGCCTTCTCTTCACCGATAGTGACAGCTTGATGTATCTCATCAGAACCGACGACGTATATAAGGACATCTCTCCTGATGTAAGAGACATGTTTGACACCAGTGAATACCCACCCGACCATCCATCAGGCATACCGACTGGTTTGAACAAGAAAGTCTTAGGCATGTTCAAAGACGATGTCAAAGGCAAGCAAATCGATGAATTTGTTGGTCTAAACTATATACCTACAACATGGATGAAGGACAAGAAGCAGAGAAGAGGAGCAAGGGTATCGCCAAAGGAGTCGCGAAGAACAACATCTCATTTGATGACTACAAAGACTGTCTTTTCAGTCGAAATGTACATTATAGAAGCATGAATATCATACGATCTTATGAACACAACGTTTTCACTGAGACTGTTTATAAGGTGGCATTATCCAGCAAGGATGACAAGCGGATTGTCCACGAAGATAGCATCCATACATACGCTTTTGGTCACTGGAGAACGAAGTCTGGAGGCGACTCTGTATCTTCGGGAACAACTTGAAGTTCCTCTCTGACAAACGATCGTTTTGGCACGTCTTGGCTTCTATCTAAGTAATACAACATCAGCTGATCATTTCCAACCTCAGCTCATTCCACATCACAAATCCCTATGCTCCATATGGGGTCAGTGGCACGCCGACTATCACCTCCTTCATATTCCCTTGGTGCAAGTAAATACCTTACTTGCACACCAGGAGGAAGTCTCATCTCCTTGTGACCGACAGGCCATTTAAAGTCTATCTTTCTCACCCCAACTTCATTCATAGCTATAGCCTCAACAGGTTCTTTCCCTGTCACACGCTTCGTCTCACTATTCATCGACTTTAGCACACCTCACAACCTCTTCACCCAAACCCCACTTCTCTCACCCTCTTCTAGTAACATCTCTTGGGCATATTGATGACTGAACAATTTCTCAGACAATGTTCTATTTTCCCTTTCCACAACAGCTTGAGCCCTATGATTTTTGGCTTCGCTTCCTTGGATATGAACTTTGTGCTTTTTCATCAACTTGGTGACATCACCCATAAACTCTTTCCCAGGATCGACTATCAAACAAAGTATTGGGAAATTTCAGCTTCTTCCTAGAATAGATCTTCAGAAACGCTTTGGCAACTCTGCCCGAGGTTTTACTAGACAATGGCTTGACGTCTGTATATCTCGAGGCAACATCAACCACCACCAAAGTATACTTTTCCCCTTGATCAGTAGGTAAAAACAACAAGTCTGCCTGTTGCAAATAGTTCGGTTTGTCAACAACCCAATGGGGTCTAGGTATGTACTTCGGTGCCGGCAAATAGATCTGCCACAAAGCTTGCTTCTCTAGCGTCATCTTTTGAAACCTTTGCAGCTTCTGCTAATTTCGTCACAGCTTGGCTACCTTTCCAGTAACCTTTTTCACTGTAAAAAATCTTCGAGAGCCTATTGTCCATCACTAAAACAACTTTAAAGTTAGCGACTCTTCACTCTAAAATACCATGAGTTAAGCTATCTCGGAAATCTTAAATCCAAACAGGAATCCACGAGAAGCTTTTGGTTTGAAAGTAGACATCAACGTTACATCGTATCACGTTAAACCCCTCATCTGTTAACCCTGGCGAAACATTGTACGTTAACATACCAAAACTAGCTAGAGGGAATTGTCATCGTTCCTGGCAGTGTTGAACTTCTATTCAATCTCAATGTCGCAGGTCATGCGAACAACACCCTTGTCAATAATGTTGGTCGAAACTTGGTAACGAGTATCAAAGTTAACTTTGGCGGCGAGATTCTGCAAGATACCCAGAAGTATGATCTACTCCAAACATACAACGATATTTTCCTCACCAAGGAAGAGCGTGAAGATCGATTAAAGCAAGGCATCTCTTCTGTGAACATGAGGAAGCTCCGCACCAGTGCTGGTGACAAAGTCAACACAGATGCTGGTGAGGTAGCACTCGCCTCAATACATAATACCAAATATAGAATTCCATGGGATCATCTAGTCCTCAATGGACATGGCGTCTTCTACCCAAAAGCTCTACCGAATCATCTTCAATTTGAGTTGACGTTCGCTGATGTCAAAGATATTGTCATCTATTCTAACGTCACCAAAGCCCCTAATTATACGATTACAAACTTGGAGTTAGAGTACCAAGCCATCTCTAGTGACTACCTATCAGTACAAGCGAGAGCTTCCTATCAATCAAGTAAGGGGTTCTTCTATGAAAACATTCTACTTCACAAAACGTTACCGTCTCCAAACCGAATGACAGCCTCATCAATGAACATGTCAACATACCACGGAGATCTATGACTGGAATCTTGTGTTTGTTCACAGAGGCACATAATGCTGGAATGCGACACTCGGAGAAGTTTGTGAACCCAAACATCAAAAGTATTTCTGTGAACATAGATGGTATTCCCAACCGCCTTTTCTCCAAAGGCATGGAACCATCTGACGCATGGGATTCTATCAAAAAACGTATGGACAAAGAAGGTTGGTTGACTGAAAAGGATTTTTACACGGGAAACAAATATGCTTTGTGGATTGACTTGCGAACGCTTCCAGACATTGGAATTCATGGAGGAGATCTTACACTAAACAATACACGAGATGGCGTGAAACTTGAAATCACTAGGAAGGTTGGAGGCTCAGGGAATATGACGTGCCATATGTATGTAGTCGCTGATGCCTTGATGGAAGTGATGAACTCCGACTTGAAATCAATCCTACATTAGACAAACGTACTTAGAAGTTATCCTATCTTGCTACTAGATAAGGTGCAAGAACTACGTCACAAAATACACCTTTTCACTGTATTATCATTGGCCTCACAAATTGTAGTAAAACGCAGTACTTGGTTGAAAAACTATGTGGCCCATTCAAAGGTGTATTTGACTTCAACTTTTTGATTTGTCCAACCTATGCCTATAACAACACTTACTATGGCTTCGCCAAAGGTAACAAAGACTTTCTAGTAGCCACACCATCCGCTGACAGTGAAGATGAGATTAACCAATTACTTCAAGACGCCAGCACCTTGTTCGCTGGGACAAACGCTTTGATCATCTTGGATGATTGCGCCATGTCAAAAGTAATGAAGAAGCGCTCAAACAAGTTAATCGAACTTGCAATCTCCGGTAGGCATAAAGGTCTGTCAGTGTGGGCTCACACACAACAACTAACCTCAGTAGCTAAACCCTTTCATGATAACGTCGCTTGCGTTGTGGCATTTTATACATCCAATAAGACATGTAAATCCTATTCGAAGAATATGGCTGTCACTTGGATGAAGAAACACGCAAGAAGTTTGTCCAGATTCTGAAAGAAGAAAGATACTCGAGACTTTGCTTTTCACTGAGATATCCGTTTACATGTTACGTTGAAATACCATCGCCATCTCAAACATTGTTGACTTAAAGTTTTGAGTCTAGAGAATACAATACTAACATGAAGGAGATTGAGGAATATCTCGTTGAAGAATCAGTGAGCTCGCCACCAGAAGAAGATCAGGAACTTGAAATCAAGGGTGAGCCCCTCGCTATTTTAGCGTCAATGGGCGGCACCAAGGAGTATACAGGCGTTGAGTTGAGTGTGAAAGACATCAAAAATTTATCGGCAAAAGAGGTTGAAAAGTACCATCTTCGCACTCAAGCTGTTACGGGAAAACAGCTGACAGTTGGACTAGTTGAAAACGTCATCAATTTAGGTGCACAAACACTAGCTCACATGCTACCAAGTACATTCATCTTAGACTCTGAGCAACTTGCCAAAGATTGGAACAAGAATGAATTATTGAAGAAAGAATTAACCATCTTCGCAGGCTATTTGGCTTTCAAAGGTGGAAGGTTGTTGGCACTGACTAGCGCTCTATTTGATGTTGTTAAGAACATTAAACTACGACAAAAAGAACAAAAATGTAACAGTGCTGAAACGTCAGAAACATTGTTCCAGGGCCATTGAAACATTGTTGAATAGTCATTGTTATTGACTTATCTTTACGTACTTATGAACAAGTAAAGAAAGATGTCCGAACAAAAAGATGAAATAATAACCAGCGAAGCTCCACCACCACCACCCCCAGAGGTTAGTCAACCCAAAAAGAAGAAAGACCCAAAGGGAGTTCTTGCTGGGAAGCGTGTTGCCAACTGGAACAAGAGGGCGAAGGAGGCTCTTCTGAGAGAAACAAAACGAGAAAATGAAAAGAACAAAGGATTGCTTCCATTAATGAATGTCATAGCCGCGGTAGCGCTAGGTTTAGCGCGAGTTGTCCTATACTTACGTTATAGAACTTTAGAAGCCTGAAGTAGAACAACCACTGCCACCGCCGCCTCCCCCACCCAATACACCAGAGGTAACAAGTAGAATTACAACACCAAAAATAGGTAGGGAGTGATGAAGCGTAATTTTACGTCGAATTTGATAGGTACATTTTGGTAGGCCACCAAGATTTTAGAAGATTTAGAATGTCAAATTAAGCGTAAAATCACGCTTAATTTGATATGGGAATTTTGGTAGATAGGTATATATGCAAATACACTGGTCAAGATTTTTTGTGAGGGGAACGATTCTAGTGTAAAATCACATCGAATTTGATATGGGAATATTGATAGAACACCAAGATTTTTTAGTATTTAGAATGTCAAATTAAGCGTAAATTCACGTCGAATTTGATATGGAAATATTCGTAGATAGGTATATATGCATATACACCAAGATTTTTTGTGAGGGGAACAATTCTAGTGTAAAATCACGTCGAATTTGATGTGGGAATATTGATAGGACACCAAGATTTTTTAGTATTTAGAATGTCAAATTCAGCGTAAAATCACGTCGAATTTGATATGGAAATATTCGTAGATAGGTATATATGTATATACAACAAGATTTTTTGTGAGGGGAACAATTCTAGCGTAAAATCACGTCGAATTTGATGTGGGAATATTGATAGGACACCCAAGATTTTTTAGTATTTAGAATGTCAAATTAAGCGTAAAATCACGTCGAATTTGATATGTGAATATTGGTAGATAGGTATACATCCAAGAATGTCAGTAAAATTATCTTAAAAGTATAGTATAACACTTGGTAAAAAATGGCAGAAGAGAACAAACTTGTAAAAACCGTAACCGACGCGGCAGTCCTTATGGGTCTAGCAGCTGGAGTTGGTTGGATTGGGAAAAAGATTCTCAAGGAGAATTTTCTAGGTGATCCTAGTTCAAGCGTGATGAATTATATGAAATTCACTGGAGTTCTTGCTGGATCGATGGCTTTGAAAACCTATTTGGTGGATCAGAAAATAATACCTAAAATCATGTAACACAAAACTATTTAAAAATACAATCGAGCAAGGAGCATACTGGTGAATATGTCAACTGGCAGTGGAGTACTGTCTTTTACTTTGAGTGCTGGCGGACTTGGTACAGGATTGACTGGAGTCGGCCTTCCTGTAGCAATAAGCCTTGGTGCATTGGGAGGCATTTGTGTTGTAGTGAGTGTTATCACTGAAGGATTGGTGAAAAGTATTTCCAAGAATGTGACAAAGCATGAAAAGACTGTATGTCAGGCGAAATTGAACACGATAAAAGATATTGACTCGAACGCTTTGGAGGATGACAAAATAAGTCCCGAAGAATTTCATTTGATAAAATCTGAAGTTGAAAAATACCAAAATATGAAAAGATCAGTAAGGAGGAAGCATGTAAAAGAAATAAGGCAAGGTCCCAACGAAGCTAAAATCAAAAAGATGCAAGATCAGATACGTGCAGATATCCTTAAAAAACTAGGCGCTCCGCCAACAGCACGAGAAACATAGAATGTATTGTAAGATGCAGTTGTTTCAGCAACACTATACCAGATGAGCGGGTACCAGCTTATAACCCTGAGGTTTAAGTTGGACTATCTAGAGTTTAAAAGTCAAGATTCTATTAGTATAAACTCTTAACAGAAACAATGAGCGCATGGAAAATATTTCAAGAACGTTATCCCATGCTGACTTGTCAAGATTTACACAGAAAGACTGACAGCAGTAATAGCGTCTTTTTCAAGTCCAAGGATGGTTCGGAAATGGTTGAGGTTTTCGGAATAGGCAAATTCATATACGGCAATTTCACCAAGGAGATGAAAAAGCCTCTGGGGCTCATCACGGATTTCCCTGTAGAGCTGTCATTGAATGCTAATCCAAAATTGCCAGTTCCAGCTCTTGGTGCTGCAGATAAACGTCGAACTTTTGATTTTCCAAACCTCGAAATCTTTGTGACGCCGACAGATTCATTTAGGGTGAAGTTCGGCGATGTCTTTGTAGATACGAAGTTGACTCATCACAGTGGCAAGGAATCTCATAGATTGCTGAATTCTCCCGACATCTCCTATTGGCCGCAGCAGTTGAACTTTGCAGTCTGGTGTGCAATGACTGGATGTGGAATAAGTTCAAGAATTCTGTTTGAGGATAAGATGAAGGATGGAATTCACGATGTGACTGATGATGAATTACACCTACCAAAACAAGTCCAGTCGTTTATCTGGGGTTTCACGTGTATTTTACAATCAGAAGAATATTGCACGAACTTGGTGGAATACAGAGCCTTGCCCGGTAATGACGCTGAACAATACATATGACGTTCCATCGTATAAAAGACTGTGCAACGAGTTTGGGATTTCCCCGAGCACAGACTTCAGATTTCGCCAAGGGATGAACGAAGGTTTAGGCAATGTTTACATTTATTACTCTAATTTAGGATATGGTAAGACTGAAGCTAGTTATCCAGGAAATTACAAGTTCAGTGACGAAGATGGGAATGCGAGTGATGGTAACTTGATTCAGTATATTACAAATGCATCTTCTGAAAATCAGTATGAACATTTTGTTGTTCCTTTATCTTATGGGTTAACAAAAGCTGGACAAGCTAGAATCAATCAATCGATCAAAGCGTTTGTATACTGTATTTTAGGCGCTCAAGTGAATGTTCGAAGTGGAATACTCGGAAACTCTGGAAGTGCAGAAGAGGTGAGACGTGAATCTTTAGTTCTCATGGAAGATGCAGTGAAGCAACTAGATATTAGCAAATCTGTCTAGATTTCAGCTAGCAGTTCAGGAGGCGAAGATGAAGTTAAACTTGGCAATATCACCAGGGACATGGTTGATGCCAAATAGGATGGTTATCAATACAGAATCAACAGTTGGATATAACAATAAGTTAAAACGTGTCACTCCAAACATGAAACTTGGGGTGAATTCTGATGTCAATGCTGACGGTACTGTGAGTGTTGGCATCAAGCATAATCTTGGGACGAGCAAAAAGAAGCTACCACATGCTCTTCCACACATGTTACGAAAAGTTGGTGATAGTATTGCAATGGAAAGTCTTGATGATAAGACTATTCCAAAGACTGTGAAGAGAATACATACGCAACATGAAGTTAAGATAATAATAATTATGACGATAGCTGCAGCAGCAATAGGATGGATGTTGTCTCGTTGAGAAGAAAGATTTGTACTTTGTAATACGTTTCGTGTTACAAAAACATCTTATAAGACATTCTATCTTTATCTATTACAATAAATACAATTATTTATAGCTATTCCATGATCACAAATCCTTCTAAAAAATCTTCGTTTATTACACTCATTGCAAGCATTTAAAGCTATTCTATGAACACAAATCCCTCCTCCTCCGCAATCTTTACAAACGTACCTTTGTTTGCCATGTTGGCAAATACCACCTCCTCGACATTCTTGGCATTTATACCTTTGTTTATCATGGTCGCAAATGCCTTCTCCGCCTACTCAGAGTTCTTTGCATTCTTTGCAATGATACCTTTGTTTGTCATGATTGCAAACACCTCCTCCTCCTACTCTGAGTTCTTTGCATTCTTTGCAATGATACCTTTGTTTGTCATGATCGCAAACACCTCCTCCTCCTACTCTGAGTTCTTTGCATTCTTTGCAATGATACCTTTGTTTGTCATGATCGCAAACAC
>JANCMA020170906.1:0-13770 GCA_024336925.2 Zoanthus solanderi | reverse complement strand
TAAAAAGCTAGATGGTAAATAGGTAGACAGGTAGGTAGGTGGGTAGGTAGACAGGTAAAAAGCTAGATGGTAAATAGGTAGACAGGTAGGTAGGTGGGTAGGTAGACAGGTAAAAAGCTAGATGATAAATAGGTAGACAGGTAGGTAGGTGGGTAGGTAGGTAGACGGGTAAAAAGCTAGATGGTAAATAGGTAGACAGGTAGGTAGGTGGGTAGGTAGACAGGTAAAAAGCTAGATGGTAAATAGATAGACAGGTTGGTAGGTAGGTTGAATCATTTATTATTATTAAAATTTTTACGCGAATCTATTCTGTCCTTCATTATCAGGTCGATCCTCAGAAAATTGTTGTCTCAGAAGGTTCTCGATCAGCTGTAGTTACCATATGCCGTAACATTCCAGCGTGCTGTGACGATCCAAGCAAAGAAGAGTGTTCAGTCATTATACCTATTGAACCCAACGATCAAATTATCACCAATAACTGTGAAGTCATGATCAAGGTTGTTATTTTATTTTAGTATTAACCTAGCAGCTAAATAAAACTTTTCGCGCTATCTGATTGGTTCATCAAACCCCGACTATCTTGCACTATTCACCTCGGTCACTCATCCGTAAAAAATTAATTGCACTCTTATTCCTCGTGCGTTTGATAGATTGCGGAAGACAGGTTTCGAAACTCTTTTTCCAGATTTTAATTTTTTTTAAAATAAATTATTTTGAAAAATTCTATGCACTTGCTAGTTTAATACTAAAACAATTATTCCCCTCAGTGTCGGTGCCTAGCGATAGATATTTACCTTGGTGCTTAGCGGCTTGGTAAATATCCACCACTAGTCACCTCCATTTCTGGGGGATGATGTTAACTATTTTGACTCCAAGAAAATGAAACCCCCTCAGAGTACATGCTTTAGCGACATCATCGCCAACTTTTTGTTGTGAAGGCTTGGTTACAGATCCCTTAATTCTCATAATTGCGAAATAAGACCTATATAGAACGAAAGACCACACTATAAATAGCAAAATCCCAAAGTTTGGTTTTGAAGGGATCAACAGTTAACGATTTATAGCTGTATTAAAATACAAAATTTTTCTAAGAAACCTGTGGTTAAGGGACCATTCTGAACAAGTATATGAATTAATACTGTGTAGATTCATCTATCCAGGAATTTGATAATGAAATAGTCCTAAACTTAAATACGCTGGATAAATTTCAGAGAAAGTTTGCATAAGCTTTTAAGCTCTAGACTTCCGGAGTTGACGTCACGACCAGTCATGTGACCAAGGACTCAGCAGAGTTTGAAAGCTTATGAAAACTTTCTCTGAAATTTATCCAGTGTATTTAAGTTCAGGACTATTTCATTATTAAAAAAAGAAAATGAAAAAAGGGTTAGTACGGGCCGCGAACTAGGTCCGTGCACACGAAATTTAAAAGTTCTACCATGGAGCCACGCTTGCAGGACACTTTTACTTCCGTCTACGGTCCACAATGTCCACAGTTTCGGTCTACAACCACTTCCATCGACATTTCACCCCCACGATACTCGTTCAATGCTTGTGCATGCGCGCGCATGATGAGCTAAAAAGTACAGAGCTGAAGATTCGAGCATTAGCCCTTCGTTAGAGCTACAA
This sequence comes from Zoanthus solanderi, assembly GCA_024336925.2. Lineage (NCBI taxonomy): Eukaryota > Metazoa > Cnidaria > Anthozoa > Zoantharia > Zoanthidae > Zoanthus > Zoanthus solanderi. The sequence goes on along the minus strand of JANCMA020170906.1, from coordinate 12,144 downwards.
TAGTTGAAATGGTAAATCATCGCCGTAAGGAAAGCAAAAGGCTGACGTCTGGAGCATTACGCCATTAGCCTTTCGTCCGAGCAACAATAGTGGAAAGTTAAATCATCTCCGTAGGAAAAGTACAAAGTTGACGCTTTGAGCGGTTACCTTTCGTCAGAGCAACGAGTTGATGAGCCCATACTTTTCATTGAACAAGTTTACGAGAATTTAACTTTAAATCTTGCTTAGTTTTCTCTGTTTGATTAATTCTCATTTTCTGATTACCAAATGTCTTATTTTGTATGTGTTATGTAAGGAGAAGTTGGGTGTTGATAACTGACTGGGGCTGAAAGGGTTAAACGTTTCCCAACATGGTTTTTCCCGCCTTATCATAAGAATAGAATGATAATTACGCCGACTGCAAGAGATCTATTTTCTAAGTACATAAGTATAGTCAGAGTTTCCAACTGTTCTAAAACTGATTAAGATTTATTCTCCACCCATTTTCCTTCGAGACAACGATAAGGAGACTCGGCAATTTTGTTTGAGTTAAAGTATACTTGCAATGGCGGCCATGGATTGCGAGGGCATAGCGTCTCTATACTCATAAAATGACACTTTTTCAAGGGAAAGAAATCATTCTTGTCATAAAACCGTGTGGACTCCTCCGAATTATCTTGCAATCGTGTCCCACGATCGTAAAAGTGATAAAAATCAATATGACGTCCTCCTTTGATCAACCTTGCCAACGGCTCTTGGAAAGAACACGAGTCTACCATTACGGGAGTTTCCTGTAGATCGGATAAAAATCAAAAAACATATTATTTACCGACATTATTCTCTGTTTACTGCACAAACACTTTGCTAAAATAGTTACGCAATGTAAAGCAGGGGGAGGGGAAGTAAAGCAGGGGGAAGGAAGTCAGGGGGAGGGGAAGTAAAGCAGGAGAAAAGGGAAGTAAAGTAAGAGAGTAAAGAAGGGGAGAAGGAAAGAAAAGCAGGGAAAAGGAAACTAAAGCACGAGGATGATAATCCCCGGGGAGGGGAAGTAAAGCTGGGAGAAGAGTAAAGAAGGGGAGAGGGGAAGTAAAGCAGGGGGAAGGAAATCAGGGGGAGGGGAAGTAAAGCAGGGAGAGGGGAAGTAAAGCAGGGAAAAGGGAAGTAAAGTAAGAGAGTAAAGAAGGGGAGAAGGAAAGAAAAGCAGGGAAAAGGGAACTAAAGCAGGAGGATGATAATCCGGGGGAGGGGAAGTAAAGCTGGGAGAAGAGTAAAGAAGGGGAGAAGGAAAGCAAAGCAGGGAGAGGGGAAGTAAAGCAGGGGGAAGGAGTCAGGGGGAGGGGAAGTAAAGCAGGGGAAGGAAGTCAGGGAGAGGGGAAGTAAAGCAGGGGAAGGAAGTCAGGGGGAGGGGAAGTAAAGCAGGGGGAGGGGAAGTGCAGTAAAGCAGGGGGAAGGAAATCAGAAGGAGGGGAGATAAAGTGGGGGGACTGGAAGCAAAGCAGGGAGAGAGGGATTAAAGACGGGATGAAAGGCAACTAAAGCTTGAATACTTCTCAGAACAACTTTAAACAATAAAGTGCTATGTAGTTCCTAAGTTTTTACTAACAATGGTAAACTACGTACCCTACCATCACAAGTGTACCGCTTTCTTCCAGTAGAAGGGCCTGGTTTCATGAACTCTGGTTGCACAACTAATCGAATTTTTCCATCAGATACGCTAAAGTTCCTCTTTGAAGCTAAAGATAGCATCAGTGGCCAATATTTAACATCCAACAGCAGATCCATATCTGAGTCCCAAGGAATTAAATCACCATTCCGCAATGCTCCTAGTAAGGTTCCATAAAATATAACATACTTGATTTGATGCTCTTTGGCTAAAGTCACCCAGTGCTTGAATAATTCAGAAAGAATTTCTCGGTTTGAATTTTTTGGACATGAAGAAATGTCTCCATAAATATTAGGCTTATATGTCATTAATAAAACGTCTGATTCAGTTGTTCGTGGGATGACTTTTATAGGTGTTCTGGTTTCAGTGTAGCTTGGTTGAGTAGGAAATGAACTATGGCTTGGTAAATCAGGCACAAAAGTGTTATTTGTTGTATGTAAAGTCTTTTTGTTGATTTTGTTAACATTTCTTATAGCATTACTTAGTATATAATTATTAATTTTATGATGCAAGTCTGTGTTAGTGGTTGTGGCTTGTCTTTCCTTTTCCTGATTCCTCTGTGCTTCCTTTCTGAAAAGTAAATAGTTTTTAAATCCTTTCAGTCCCAGTTAAGAAATAAAATCTGTTTTCCGTGCCTTCATAGCCTGGTGAAAACCGAGGTTACTTTGCAAGCATAACTATTAGAAGTAGTCTGCATTGGTAGAAAAATTTTTTCCTCTTTTTAGAGTTCTTTAAAAAATATTCTTATTTCATGTCTCTCAAAATGATGATGTGAAAACAGCAGTGAGCATTGTTTTGAAATTCTAGTAATATATACTGCTCCCGTGGGGCCGGTTCTTAAAATAAAGGCAGTGTCTAAATGACCAGTAGCCGATCACGCAACTCAAAATAATTATTGACCGGCAGTTACTATTATTATATTATTATATTTTTTTTTCTGAAAATTATACAAGTTTAACGAACTAAAATCAACATCGAATGTCCCTCTATGGATAAAGAACCATAAAGCGATTCAGAAGCTGGCGTTAGAAGAAAAAATCAGTTCTTAGTTTTACGCCAGACACACTTGAACCGTCAAATGATTCAGTAGCCGTTATTAGAAATGAAAATCGGTTCATAGACTTAGTTTTCGTCTGACATCGCTGTAATGAAGTCATTGCCGGTCAAGTAACTCAAAACACTAAATGGCCGGCAGTTTGAATTTCTTTCATGAAACGCATCGAAAATAAAATATATTGCATTATAATCCATCTTTCGTCGATAAAAAATAATTGTAAAAGCATTTTGAATGTTCACCGATTTACTTAATTATCAAGTCGGTCGTGATACTCGGGAGTGTACCTGGCATAAACTATGAAGCAATTTTCACTTCTAACACCGGCTTCTGAATCGCTTGATGGTTCTATTTTGATATAGGAAAATTCGATGTTGATTTTAGTAGGTATTTTTTTGTATTTAGGGGAAAAAACGAACTGCCGGCCATTTAGTATTTTGAATTGTGTGACCGGCTGTCGGTCATTTAGACAATTCCTAAAATAGAAAAGCCAAAAGGTCATTCACACTAGTCGCCAAAAACAAATTAGGTATTTCAACGTCAAATTAACTTAGTAAAGAGAAATACTAATGCCAATTTACAGAGGCGTACTTATTAATGCATGCAGTTTCAATAATTGTGTCTATTATAGTAGTTATAGAATAAAAGTTATATGATAGTATGTTATAAAATAAGTCAATTTTCCTCAAATCAAATCTGAAAATAATTAAATTTATGCATTTAAAACTCACCTTTGAATAAAATTCCTTATAGAAATCAAATCTTTTTCAAGCCTGGATGTAATGTCTCTCGATTTCGCAATAAGATTTGAGCTTGGATAATACAGACGATAGAATACACCAAGAAAAAGAAGGGCAAACACAGACAAAACATAGAAACGCTTTGAAAATCGGGGCGATTTCCTTACAGTCATGATAACCACAAATGGACTTTCATCAGCATATAAATCTCACGCATTTGGCCATTAAATTATTTACTCTTGCGATCCAAAAAAAACAGAGAATGTCTTTTTAGAATATTTCCAATCACTGCAAAAACACTTGAAACAAGAGTGATCACAACTTTGTGCGAAACACGTTTACAAAAAACCCAGTACCGCTCGACCAGCAAATCCGCTTGAAAACTGGGGCAATAAACATGGCGGCAACTAAGACAAGCTCACCATGTCATGAATCTTGTTTTAAAACGTTTTGTACACAAACATTATATTTTGGCTTTGAATTCAAAGTAATCATGAGATGAAGCGGTTTGTTAAAGGCAGGTATTTGATTATTTGTTCATTTTGTTTTCAAGAAAAGGACTGCGTTTTCGCGCAGGAGAAATGAGAAGTTTGTTAGTTTAAAGAAATCCGAGAGCGATTTAATTTTCACTAGTGAAAAAAATCATGGTAATGCAAGTAACTTGATACACGGTAGGTGGCTGAACAAGTTTTTACTAACTAATTAATCACTGGTAACAAAACTAATGAGTAATGTCCTGGGTGTGCTAATATGCACCTGTCATCGGCTTCCCCGAGAGGGAAACCCTGTGCGAATATGTGGACTTTGCAAATATCAAGTGAAATTGCCTCACCTGTTTTTCATTAAATAGATATCTGAACAGACATAACTAGAATGCTGCTGAAAAAAATAGCAAAACAGTTACTTTTCATCAGCGGGATGCCTAAATTGTGTGCAATTCTACAATTGGTTTCGGCTCCATTATATCCTTAAATCTCACACATTAGGGCCATTTATACTGGAGAAAATAAGGCACGTCTTATATAAGACACGTCCTAAATAAGACGCGAACTGCACCATTTATAAGTTCGCGTCCTACATAAGATTCTAATAACTCGTATAAATGGTTTGTGTCTTATTTTGATACAACATGATGATGTTATTGTTGTCGTCATGCATGTGGCACGCATACGTACTTTTAGTTCACGTCTTATTTAGGACACGAAACCGTTTATACGAGGAAGTTCACGTCTTATTTAAGACGCGAACTAAGAACGGTCGAAAATTCTGTTCCAAGATAAGACGCGTCTTATGTAAGTCACGTCTAAAATAAGATCCGAACGTTTGTTTTGTACCATTTATACGTGCAGTTCGCGTCTTATTTAAGATGTGTCTTAGATAAGACGTGTCTTATTTTCTCCGGTATAAATGGCCCTAATGTGTGGACTTTTGTTACATATAACAAATAATATTAATTAGATATAAAAGAGTATTAAGTATCTAGAGTTATTTATACTTAAATATAATAACAACAAAAAGAAAGAAAAATTAATAAATAAGAATAAATATAAATACAATAGTAATTGAGGTGAACATTTGCAAATTAGTAGTTTTCAAAACGCTTTATATTCATTAAGAAAGTGTATAGTTTTAATTTAGATTTGAAATTAGAAGTATTGAGTGTATTGCGAAAGGAGAGGGGAATATTATTCCAGATAACAGGAACTTGTGAGCAGATAGAAATTGGATATTTAAGGTTAATCTTGTGGAGGTTGAATCTACTGCGGGTCTCATGGTCTAGTAGTTCAAAGTTGAATTGCAAGAGTGATGATAGTGAGGAAGGTAGGCATTTGTTGTTATGCCTAAATGACTTTTGCAAACTCGCTGGCAAACAGCTTGATTAGTTAGGGACTCAGAAGTTTTTTTTTCGTTAGGGACTTAGAAGGTTTTTCTTCTGAGAAAAAGAAGCTTGTGTCAACACGAACATTTCTTCTATAGTTATTTCCAAGCCGGCTGAATATACGACTACTAAGCTTGATTAGTGTTGAATAAATTTATCACTTTGAACCTACCAAATAACTGATTCAATGATATTTCAGATATCAACGAGTGCGTGGTCGGTGGTACGAAGTGCGACAAAAATGCAATTTGTAGTAACACACATGGTTCATATTTTTGCGACTGCAAGAGAGGATACAGCGGAGACGGCATCACTTGCATAAGTAAGCGAAAAATATTAATATGTAGTTGATAGTTGCAATAAAAACATATGGTGCTATTTTAAGTAACGAATAGTGGCAAGTTCTTGAATTGACACTGCTGCGTGAGAAAAAATGGGATATTTTGCGTGCTCTGCCAGATATTATATAGTATGTTTGCTGTAGTATATAACATATGTGTATTGATCTAGCTTTCGGATTCAGGATCATTTCCCTTAGTCGAAAATTTATACGTAATACCTTTTTAGATACGTTTAGTAGATTGTTCAGTCTTTTTTTTCCCAAGAAATATATTCAGCCACAACTCGAAAACTAAGAAAAAGGCATGTTTTGAATCTAACAACATAAAACATATATTAAACAAATATTCCAACTTCAAGGTCCCGGGTTCAAATCTCTGTTCTGCTGACCTGTGACCTTCTTTTTCGTCAGAGCTGAATCAGCATTTAGTTCTTACAAGATCAGTAATTAACTTCTGAATTGAACATTTATGCGTCCTTATTCTCTGCCAAAGGTGACTTAGTGAGTGAGTTTGGAGAACAATTTCAGTCTCGGACGATACGTTGATGATATTTCATCTATTACGAATAACAAAGAATCTTTTAGATGATATTACGATACGTTTGTTTCTTTTGCAGACGAAGACAAGTGCGCACTGATGGACAAAACTTGTGACTACACCGCTTCTTGTAAATACATAAACGGCTCATATAGCTGTTATTGTTACCTGGGGTACTTTGGAAACGGATACACGTGCTATGGTAAGAACATTTAAAAAAGTAATATGCTTATGAGAATTGATTGTTTGACAAGCTTTGATATAGCATTCACGCTAGTTAAATAATAAAACATGTTTCCATGCCTTCATAGCCTGTTGAAAACCTCGACAAAGTTTGTGAGAATTCGAGAGCAGATCAGTGAAAACCCGTCGCAGTCGAGGGTTTTCACCTGCTCGAGAATTCTCACAAACTTTGCCGAGGTTTTCAACAGGCTATGGAGGCGCGGACAACATGTTTTATTTATTTTATAAAATTATTATTTTCAGTCTTAACAGAGAGAGACGATATACAAAGCGTGCACTGTGAATTCCCACAACTCGGAGACAGTCAACCATTTTGCTCACTTCATTTTTGTGCTTCATAGCCCTATGAAAACACACTTGTAGACCAATCAAAACGCACCTATTATCCAAATTATTTTATAAAATGGAATGATTGTTGCCATTCATAAAGGCCACGTTGGTATCCCTAATTTACCGTAAACAAACGAGAGTATACTGTTACACTGGGTACGTTGGGAGCGAAAACAGCTGCTCTGGTTAGAGAACGTTGCAAGAGTAATTATTATGGGATGTGATTATTTTATAAACATCGCGATGGATAGCACATGCGTGATAGGTTTAAATATTATTAGGTAACAATCAGGCATTACCGTATAAGTTTGTCTTTAATGATCTTCTTTTAAAACTTATCTAATGGTTGTTGTGATAGCGCAATCTGTGAGGGTTGCTGCTTCAATACTCTTTATTCTTTATTTATCATTTAACCCACATCCCACAAGCAATGCGTTTTCACTTATTAGTATTTACCAAAACAACCGATATCTATTTTCGCGAGCTCTGATTGGCTCCTTTAACTCGCGAAAATGACAGGAAGCGCACGTGCCAAAAATATAAAAAAAGGTTTGCATTGTATTGTTTCTTTGAAAATAAAGTGCACTTTAATCACATTATGTTGGTAAGTACTAAAACAACTATCCCCCTCAGGGTCTGGTATCTAGTGCTAGATATATACCTACACTCTTCGTGTCTCGGTATATAATATTCACCACTGTTCACCTCCCCTCTGGGAGGTAGTTGGTAATTATTTTGTGTGAAACCTGCAAGTGACTGTCTGTTAGCTATGCAATGCTGATGTGCCTGGACTGAAATAGCTGTTCGTCCTTATAAAATCTAGCCGTAGCCGCTAGCCTTTCGGGGTTAGGGCCTGGCGTTTTGGTACACTGAGACAGCTGTTCATGGCTGCTAATATTCATGGTCATTATCATTTAAGATTAGTTTTGAAGATTTTGATGCAGCTACCATTGTGGTCTTAGTGTCCGTTTTAACGGTTTAAGTTAAATACTAGCACGCATGCGCTATCTTTATTTGATATTTATCATTTAAGCTACATCTTGGAAGCATTATGTTTTCACTTTTACTTATTTAGTATCTTCAGCAAAGAGCGTCTCGGGTTTTCACTAATCTGCTCTCGAAGTCACCCAAACGTTCGCTTTGGTTTTCACCAGGCTATGAAGGCACGGGGAACATATTTTATTTCTCAATTGAAAATCTTTAGAAACATATAGGCTTAATAAGATTATACATTTCAAATTAAAGATACAATTCATCAAGCCTTCTACTTTTATCTTATATTTCTAGACTTTTAAACCTTATCTTAGAAAATAAATTACTATCACCAAATTTACTAAAGCAAGCTCTTTGTATTTTTATAGATCTTGATGAGTGTAAAACTGACAGGAGTAGTTGTGATAAGAAAGCCATTTGTACGAACACACGGGGTTCATATCATTGTGAGTGTAAAAAAGGGTACAAGGGCGATGGATTTGAATGTTCAGGTAAGCTGACAATGGGCTTAATCTACTTTTCAGAGCCCAGTTGTTCAGAAGCCGGTTAGTGCTAATCCAGGGTTAAATTTTTAACCAATGGTTTTGTTTTGACACTTTATAGAGATGGGTTTGACCCGTAAGTTTGGAATAAACAAGTTTTTTTTTCTAAGTAAAATTTAAAAAGTATTTACAAGATCCGTAATCATGTCCTTAGACAAGAAATTGTTGCTTAACCCTTTCAGTCCCAGTCAGTTAGGAATCCCCAAGTTCTTCTTACATAACACATACAAAATAAGACATTTAGCCATGAGAAAATGAGAATTGATCAAACAAAGCAAACTACTAAAAAAAAGTTATTGAACTGACGATAGGGTTTCTAAAATGGATGTAACTCCAAAGTTATTGAATAGTTTATACAAACTGTCTGCTCAGATGTAGTTACTTCTAAACAACGTGTGCGAGTTTTTAAATCTGGTAGTAAAGGAACAAGCTTGTTGACCTTCACAGACTTACGGTTATAAGCAGGGCTTTGGACATCAATGTTACTGTGTACTCGAACTTAGACGTTGCGCTACGAGTATGCATTACGTTAAGTTTAAAAGCAAGTGCAAAAAAGCGAATCTATCTCAAAAATCGTTTAATAAATGGTTGAGTAAAATTATCAGCAAAATGACGTTCAAGCAGTTTTTTAAAATATTCGCAGCGACGGTGAAGAAATGTCAACTTTTAGATTAACTTTTAGATTATGTTTGAATTTATTCCTGAAGACATAATAAACGGCAATTCCGAGAAAGAAAATTCAATTTGTCCTCAAGTCAGTAAATCGGCGAGTTTGTTTTCAACGAATATATAAAAGCTCGATCACATAGACATAAACGATTAGTAAAAATTTGCAACTTTCAGCAACATGAAAATAAGCGGAACTTTTGATTTTTGATATTTACAACATGCCTAGCCTGCTTGGTAGAAAAACTTCTTTGTCCCTTCTTTATATAAGAACATGTGGAACATCGATAAATGTAAAGAAGACGGCTAAGACGAATCTAGCAATTAGTTCTTTTTTGGAAATGAACCAACGATATTTCAAAGGAAACAACGTAACATCCCAGTTGACTCGCCGAAAATCATTCACAGTTTAACCGCGTTACAAGTCATTTTCAATTTCACATCAAGATACATTGAATCGAGCTACAATGAATGAACCATGCAGAAAGCCGCTCAGTTATTTTCGACAGCGAACCTCCTTTTCGACTGTAAGAATCGTTAGTAGTAATAAAAAAAATTCCGTTCGAGGACTTTTCTTTTTGATAAAATCCTTCACTCGTTTGTTGGTAAATCAATCAAGAGATGAAAATTTTTTACATATTGACAAAACACAAAACTTGCTATCCGTTGCGTTGAAGTTTATGAAACTGATGTGTTTGTTTTGGACTAACGAGAAGGATTAGGACTAGGTTTCCAGAAAGTGGAAGCCTGCTTCTTATTGGTCAGTTTGAGAAAAGGAATGCAGAACTTCAAGTGAGCAGCTGTTAGTGGGGAGTGACGGGTAGCGTGAGGACTCAGGTAGCGGCTGCGAAGGAAACTAACCACTCCCCCTTTAAAGAATTTAGTTAAGTATTTATGGCTTAGATACAGGCTCTCTTTCTTTATGTACTCGATGTTCCGTGTTTCAATATTCCTGCTGTCTTTTAGATTCGAGTTTGTATATTAGTTATTTTACTAGGTTTTCTTTTGTTGTTTTTTTGTTGCTTTTTTTTTGTTCTTATTTTATTTCTAAATGGTGCTGAACCCCATTTCAAACAATTTGCAGATAAAAATGAGTGTGTACTGGGTACCAGCTTATGTCATAAAGAAGCGACTTGTAGCAATACAGACGGATCATATGTGTGCACCTGTAATTCAGGTTACAGTGGAGATGGTCATCGATGTTCAGGTATTTGTAGATTGAGAATGTTATCATAAATGTTTCTAAGTTTTTCTCAATTTATTACATTTTCAAACAAATATATACTGCGTTAATATTAGCAAACAATTAAACCAATTTCGTAAATTAATACAAGAATCAAACTCAAGATTGTTAAAAGGGTAAAGCGTAAGGAGAACACGCTTCCCTAAATTGATAAACAATGCAAATAGAGATACTAAAACCAAACACATAAAGCAGGCTGGAGGATTTTAACAACGGCTATTGATGCACAAATTTTTATGCAAATAAGAAAGTCCTAGTTATAACTCACTGCCACTCCTACGGAGTATCTTTAAGTCAAAATGGAGCAAAGCGAAATGGGATGATCAAGTTGAAGGGGTACGGAACAAGCAGCAATGGACAGACTGAAGTGAAGAAATCTGTGGCTTGAGAAGATTTAAGATATGTTTCCATTTTACCCAGAAATGAGAAAGTGTTGAACATACCGTATTTACTCAATTAAGCGTCGCACCAGAATTAGCACTGCACCCCAGTGTCCAATGCGATGCTAATTTCAAACATATAGACCAACAGACAAATTTATTTATAGACTATTTTGGTATTTGAATCCCCAGTTGTTGATGTTGTACTTCGCCTATTTCATTGATCATAATGTAAATTTGCAAAATAAATTCTCATTACAGAAGAAAACTTGTCTCCTCCATTGCATTGCAAAAACTCGTTTTTCAAATAAGCGCCGTCCCCGAATAAGAGCCGCACCAAAAAATACGAAAATTAAATAAGCGACGCGGCGCATAATCGAGTAAATACGTATACAGTAAGTTCACACATACCTTTCTTTTAAACCTTCGCAGTTTTGTATATTTTAATTTAAATAATTGAAGAAGAGAATCCTGTAGTTACTTCCATTGTGTACATACCGTAATTTCCAGTACCTTATACCGCGCTACAGACCCGATAATTTGTCATATTTCACTTAAGCAAGCATTGATGGTTCCTCTCAAATTGACCTGCTCCAGGCAGGCAAGGCCTTTGTTGAGTTACAAAAAATGATTTTTGTATATTAAATGTATCAACGTCTTTTCTGACTGAGTTTGTACCTCGGATTTTAACAATGACTGAACCATTTAGTCCTTAATAAACACGTTGAATGACTCCCTACTAAATCTCATTCTTTTTACATAAGCTGTTTGGGAGAATTTCACTTTTCAGCTTGCACAAACTATTTTATCCATAAAAATCCTTAATTCTCATTGCCAAATGTATTATTTTTTATACGATATATAAGGAGAATTGAAATGCTGAGAAATTGCTTGGAGCTAAAAGGGTTAACTATCTTTGCCGTTATGTAAGAAGTAATTGATAGAAAGAAGATGGAAAATATTCAAACTTTAAGGTGACTTAAATCTGTAACCTGTAAAGACTGCTGTACCACACATAGAAACTGAGCTTGCATAATTTGAAAAAACAGGCAACAGAAATACAGAGATAGCGTTCATCTCTTCACTAATTAAGTTCCTTTAATCACAGAAAGTATGACACAACTTGGTTCAATTCGTATTGAAGTAATGGTAATAACAATGAATTCATATATTGATAGCACAAACGTACAAGTAGGTAACTTGAAGCCACTATATTGAGCACTATGGCCATTTCGGTAGTGGGTTTTATCCCTTCAAACTACCATGAAAAACAGTGAGCTTGATTGCTAGCAGCCATGGACAGCTGTTTCAGACTTTTTAGGCCTCATCAGCATGACATAGCTAGCACACAGGCTCAAGTTCCCAAAAAGAATATAAGTAATAGTATTAGCACAATGCTTGTAGTATGTGGCTATAATGATGAACACATATATAAAAAAACACAAACGTGCTAGTTGCTAACTGGAACCCAAAATATTTAACAATTAGACCTCGAGGGCGAATGGACTACGAGTCAATAGCCCATGAGGCCGTAGGCCGAATGGACTATTTAAA
>JANCMA020170808.1:0-13771 GCA_024336925.2 Zoanthus solanderi | reverse complement strand
ACTGTTAAGGCTCTTATATATAATAACTAATGATTGGAATTCCCTGCGTTTTGTTAAAGACTTGATTTTAGCTAATGCTAGGAGGAAATCATATGACACCGATTTAGAATATCCTATAATAGTCCTTAAAATATAATAGTTCGTATCCTCCATTTTAGTCGCTAGGCCTTTGCTAATACCTAGCATGAGTGGGCTACAATACTCTAAATATGGAAGTATATACCGGTATGCCTTATAAAGTCGCACCGTTGTTTCTTGAGGAATAAACCTACGTTTAAACCTCCTATCCTAAAGATAGGAGAATTGGCCATATCCAGTACAACTGGATATGGCCAATGCTCCTATCTTTAATTGAAGACTGCGCAAGGCAAGATGCACTGCTCGTTTGTCATGGGCAAGGCTATAGTAACTCCAGTAAAGCCAATAGCCATGTCAAGATTAAAGTTTACGACAGCAGTTGTCTCAGCCAAGATAAGCTCCTTACACTCAGGAAAGAGCTGGAGTACAAGATTTCCAAGGACAATTTCTGGACAGACGATAAGTTCGTCTTAGGCTAAGTTCGAAATGATGCCAGAAGATACCATTTGTTTGTAGCCAACTGAGTGCAACATGCGAGGAACCATGCTTCGCCCGAGCAATTGAAATATGTTGAATTTCATCAATCTCTGCTGAGGCTTAGAGGCAAAGGAACTTGTTACTTGATAGCTCACGGTGGATAGTGGTGTTTGACATTACACAGAAGTGAATAAATTGAAGCGTGTGCCACACAAGTAACTGAACACCGGACCCTTTTTCAGGCCCAAAAAAAAAAACAGAATTTATATTGCCTTTGTTAATACTAAATGCCAAGCTATCAGTGGCTTGGAGCAAGACCATAGCTGTCGAATGGAAATAATGAAAACCAAATTGTTTACAGTTAATTATTGGTTCAACTAGTTATATTCAATCGATTCAAATATTTTTGCAAAAAGTGGGTTATCAGAGGTTGTTTTAACTGTTTAAATCAAAGTGATCTCCTTGTTTAAATAAAATAGTTGAGACATAAGTGCCGATTATAAAATGTATTATATACAAATGGTAAAAATATATTTCTAAAAACAAACGTTTTCAACCACTTGGGTCATCATCAGGTAAAATTATTTTGAATAATAAAGTAGTGCATCGTGACTTATGTTTTCAAAAATTTTAAATCGATAATGCATTTTTGATGATATAGTTTTTAAGTTAGTCTGTAATTTGGATAGTTTCATTGATGTATTACCAATTTTTTATGGTTAAGTTTGATATTCTATGTTTTAATACCCTTAGTAGAGAAATACTCTAGAGTTAGACAATTCAATAAATACGTACAGTATGTACCCCCAGGTTAATCATTACACTCAATATCACTGTCATATCATCATCATCACCTACTTGAGATAAGAAAAAAACATTTAGTGTAATGACGACGAACATCGTATATTTGTGTTGTAGGTTGTGACATGGTATACAAAGCCAATCTGCTGGTGTCAGAACTCTGGGACACTGAGCTGATAGGAGAAGGTGTCTTGCCAACACTTAGGGACGCCAATGCCAGATTACTTGAGGTTTGTCAAACATATTCTACTGAATACAAAATTCAGCTCACTTTTTCAATTTTTAAACACTGCCAGTTTTGTATAAAATATGAAAAACTGAAACTACCATATTTATTTGAATTAGCGTGCAAACTTGAATTAGCACTCACCTCGAATAGCTGTCCACCAAAAAAGGCAAAAACAAATATTAGTGCCTAGCCTCTAACAAACCCCCACCCTCTCCTCCCAAAATCTAATGAGAAGAAGAAAGAAATTGGACACTCATAGGGAAGTGTACTAGAGATGTCTTGATTATTTCATTTCCTCAGTGGCTTACAATAGATGGTATCATAGTTCGGCAGTCTATTATAACACTAGGATCCTCCTCAGTCTTTGAACTGCAATTTTCATGTGAGCACAACGTTCTTTGCAAAATCTCCCACTTGAACTCTGAGGCAATAGCTTTGCTCGGCATTTGAGCTTTAACTGCTTCAGGTAAAAGTCTGTTTTCAAGCCTTCTTTATATTGCAAATCCTGGTATCAAACCCGAGCTTCCCAAATGGTAGACTGGCACCTTACCAACTAAGCTAACCAGACGGCGGTAAAACCATAAAAAACATATGTTAAACAAATTAATGACCGGCCACGCATGCAGATTTTTTAGTGCGAATGAAGGTTGCTTATTAAATTTGAATAAAGTTGTTATTGTGATTAATGAACATGGTGATAAGGAGGTTGGTTCGTTGGTTAATGATGGTGATGGTGTGTGTGGTGTTAGCGATGTTGATGAGGATGAGGATGATGATAATAATCATGATCATGAACAGAGAGGGTTGGAGAAGAGGAAGAAAGAAAAGAAAGAAACGCAAGGAAAAGAAGGAAGGAAGGAAGGAAGGAAGGAAGGAAAAGAAAGATAGCTTATCATGGTTAGCTCAAAAACGAAATCTTTAGTGACTTGGTTAACTAACTTTTTGTAAAAAAATAAAGGGACTGTTCTGACAAGTTCTTTCTACGCCTAATGACAACTTACTGATACTAGAAATAACATCAGAAAAACTAATGGTACAATACACTTTCTTATTTTAGCCAGGGTTTGTGAGTGTTCCAGCAGCAGCAACAATCTACGTTCAAGTGTTCTCCAGTGGAGTGTTGTGGAACATGCATCAGCTGAACTCCCAACTGGTAAGTATGAAGTATGAAGGAACATGCATCAGCTGAACTCCCAACTGGTAAGTATGAAGTATGAAGGAACATGCATCAGTTGAACTCCCAACTGGTAAGTATGAAGTATGAAGGAACATGCATCAGCTGAACTCCCAACTGGTAAGTGAAGTATGAAGGAACGTTTATCGAGTGAACTCCCAATTCTTGAGGGTAAATAATAAAAAACTTGCATGATATAAATTGATGACTGCGAAGTATGACTGTGAAGTGTTACGAAACATATATCAACTAAACTCTCAACACACATCATCAAAAATTAGTCAAAACACTATCTATTCTTTTATTTCAAAAGATTAGTCAATTAGTCAAATAAGTCAAAGACACTATTAATTCTTCTATTTCCAATGGCAGCCATCAGAAAGCTGCCAGTAATCCTATCCTCAACACTCCCAGAACCTCTGATATATGTTATTTCCTAAGATCCACAAGGTGAACAACCCAGGATGTGCTATTGTTTTTGCTTGCGATTACCCTACTGAGCTCATCTCCAGTTATCTTGATTCCGTTATGCAAGCCATTGCACAAACTCCTCCCACCTACATCAAAGGCACTAATCAAGCCGGCCTCAGAATTTTAAACAACTTCCGTTTTCAATCCTACACCAAGTTTTCATTTAATGACGAGGAACTACATTTCTCTCAAACATTTTTTTGATCGCTGTACCATCTTAGAACCTACCACTGCCAATCTATTGCATTTAGCAGAACTTGTTCTCACTCTCAATTGTTTTTTCCTTCTGAGGGTCGTTACTTTCAACAGATCAATGTTGTAGCTATGGGCACTAAGATGTGACCTATTTACATTAATTTATTTGTTGGTTTAATGGAAGAACTAAACACGATTTTTGGACGTACATTGATTATTTTGGTGCTACATCCTGCAGCAGACCTGACCTAGAAGCTTTTTTTTCTTATGTTTACTTTACTGTTTTCACCCATCACTTGATTTTACTTTGGAGAAAAACCTCTGTAACTTTTCTTGAGATTTCGGTCAGTATCACCTGCCAATTATCTTAGCACCAGCGTTCATTATAATCCCACTGATTCTCCTTATTTGTTGTAATCATCCTCACATCCAAAGCAAACCATCAATTCCATTCCCTTTTCACAGTTTCTACGTTCAGGACGTGTCTGCAGTGACTACACTGATTATTTGCAACAAATGTTTTGAGATGCTGTCTTTCATAAACCGACAGTACTCTTCCTGCTATAGTTGACTGCACTATGCAGAGGGTCTTTTCTATTGATCGTACTACTGCACTCACTATCAAGACTCGTTCCGCGTTTACCATAACTTTTCACCTTAGCTAATTTACTTAATTCAGATTCAAACTCTTCGAATATTTTCAGTTAACATTTGTTTTTTTTTTCTTTTAAGAAAGACTGCAATCTTCGCGCTTTTTTGATTGAAGGAACATTGTCTTCCTATAAAGAACCTGGCACTTTTCGATGTTCCTACAAACAATGTTACATACCTCTGTTAGAGGCCCCAAGTCAGCTCTAATTTGGACAACATTTACCATTATTTACTGTACTGAATCGAGTGCTCTCATTGTAAACAGTTATATATTAGAGAAACTATCCGCCTTTTAGCAGACCGCATCAGAATCACCTCGATGACATATGCAAGAACGATCTTTTGAAAACTGCCTCTCGCCATTTTAAGGCTTCTAATCACTCCATTTCTAATTTTGTTACGTTCTGTTTATCTCGTATCAACAGTGGCAACGATTGCTGCAAAACCAAAGAAATCCTACTTATTAACACTTTAGTTCACATAATAAATGAACCCTTTACTTACATAAACTTGTGTTGTTTCTGATCCTTTGGTCGTTTCCTTTTGTTTTCTTCATACATCATGCATATCTATTTGCGTTTTCAATCTTTACATCACTATATAACCACCTCTCTATTTATCTACCACGCATTCACTCCGACGAAGGACTACAGTCCAAAACGTCAGTTTAAATTGTTTTCACTAGGGTGTATCAAATTGTTTATTAATTTGTAGGTTGCATATGTTTACTAGCAGCTAACTTGGGGGCACTGAAAATGGGTACAAAGGCTTCAAATAAACTACTAATATAAGTTATTCCTCCGCATTTTAATTAAATTTCTCTGTAAAAATAATGATATTTTTTTTGTTTCACATATTGAATGTTCAGCCTCACTTGATTATATGTCCCTAGTTTACAAAGAAAGAAGGACTACATTTACCAGAAAGCCTTAAGAGTTGTGCTGGACTTGCAAGTGGATTTGAACTTCACGTTGATGAAATTCCCAGCGATGAAATAACTTTGCTGACAGAACCAATTCAAGTATTGAAGTGAGTAGTATAGATGCGTTTTTGATTCAAGGATACTCCTAACCCTAACCCGTTACTAACTAACTCTTATCAGTCACTAACCCATTATTAATACTCTGCTCAACAATAGTTATCCATGTGCAGATTTTTTTGTATTGATTTGTAGAATCTCAAACTTTCTATAGTTTACGAATGTTATACTTTAGGTTTGATTTGTGTAAAATGCCCTTGGTATCAACCTGCCCCAACCGCGTTGTCATACCGGATTCTACTTCACCTGATTATGATAAGAACAGGGTGAGGCAGTACACAGCTGACTCAGAGGTAACACAGACTGCTACAGCCCACGGTGTTGTGATGTGGTGGTGTTTGGACATGGATACAAGTGGTAGAATAACTCTCTCTACAGCACCTAAGTGGCTTCACCCACACGGAAGGAATGCCCAGGTAAGTGGTTACATGTATGCAACTGTTTGACTGACATATTGTGTAACTTTTTTGGAGCTGTAAGTCATTTAGATACATAAAAGATAAAAAGTTTTAATGACGAGAACAATGTAAAATCCTATTTGTTTGTCTAGAAGACACGTCGTAACATGTTTGTAGAAAAATGTAAAAGTATGGACCATTTTAAAAAAAACCTGTTTTGATTAGTTTTATAGCTCATTTGCGTGGTTGCTATACAGGCATCACATGGGTTCAAATCCTGTTAAGGCGTAAAAGTTCTTTTCTCCGGGCTTATGAAATTATTTATATTTATATAACCGCAAAGATCATTCATGAAGTCGTATTTTATTCCACCACAATTTCAAACCACTTGTATATCTTGCCTAAAATATTTTGACAAAATAATTCAAACTTGCTTTTTATAACATTAGTTAGTAGTAAATTGAAATTGGGAGCAATTAAAATTTATCGAAGTTAACTCCTTGCTGTAATACTTTATCTCAACCCACTTGCTTTAGAGTTCACTAACCAATAATTAATATTTACGATTAGTTTTTAAGATTTATGATTATATGTCATTTTCGTCATTTCTGTACAAATGCAATCGATGAGATGTAAAGTTGAGGTGAATTCACTCATTGCTGTTCAGTTATCAGAGTTTAATACACGGCTTAGGCTTCTTTGTTTGTTAATAAAACTGTAATCTAAAACTTTTCTCAAAATGTTAACTTTCAACATATCGCATAACAATGAAAACTGACATCTTTTTATATTCCTACTTATTCGTTTCACGAACGCTACTAGTTATTTCATTTTGCGTAATGCAAAAATTCTGTTGTAAAACAAAATATATTCATCCATGAGGTAGCCTACTTGCAGGACTTCTGATTAATTTCGAATTTATTTATGTGTGAAAGTGGAGGGATCATTGGATGCAAGCTATTTACTTTCTTAAGAAACCACTTCACCTAAAGAAAGGTAAGAGGTAACTATAATTGTTGTTAGAAAATAAAACAAAACTTGGTATGTCGACATCCAGTAGCTCAAGTGACTGGGTTTAACAAGAATATAGAAAAACCTGACTGCATGGGACGGTTTTCCCCCTTCGACCGTGAACAAATCGTTACATCAATTTGTAACTCCCTATTACAGTGATGATGATGTTAGAAGATTGAGAAATTATGCAACTAGACAACGGTTGAACATTAATTCATTTCCACTTACAGAGTAACGATACGAAGGCCCCATAACTGTTTAACCATTGGTGAGGCTGGGGATTAAAACACGGTCTTTCACTTGATAACTGGTGATTAACCTATATTAAAACAATCCATAACTTTCTATAATATTGCGTGCTTATTTGCTTATCAGAACTTTCTTGTGCTCTTACTGGTGAAGCTTCCTTTTAAATTCGAAAAAAATTCTAGAGGCGTTAACAGTTGCGACAGTTATTAAGTAAAACATTTGCGATTTAAACTCATACTTTCTTCAACAAAGAAAGTAATAGAAACTTTGCGATTCCTATCTAGAAATTTATATTTATCGGGAGTACACAGTAGATATTTGTCAAAGTGGGATTGCCCTTCAACGCCTGTTAAAGACTCGGAAGTTGAACATATCATTTT
This sequence comes from Zoanthus solanderi, assembly GCA_024336925.2. Lineage (NCBI taxonomy): Eukaryota > Metazoa > Cnidaria > Anthozoa > Zoantharia > Zoanthidae > Zoanthus > Zoanthus solanderi. The sequence goes on along the minus strand of JANCMA020170808.1, from coordinate 6,615 downwards.
ATTTGTTTATATCAAACCATGGACTTATTTAACATGTTTACAGATAACATGATGTTTTGCAGATGAAAATCTTCGAATTTATTGCTGTCATGATGATTACAGTATTTGGTTCGACGCGCAGAAAGCAGAGCAGCTGTAAGTTTTTAAAAGACTACTGTATACATATCTCAAAAAATGGAACCGTATATAGAAGGAATTGGTGCATAGTATAATAGTAACTCATATGCTGCCGTTTGATATTTAAGAATGTTCATTATTGGTTTAAGCAATCAGTATAGGACATTTTGATGTGTTTCTGTGTTTTTGTAAAAGACTGGGGAAAGTGGTCTTAGCGCTCAGACAAAAATATACAACAATTTGAAAGTGACAAGTTTATATGACGACGTTTAAACGTCGTCATATAAACTTGTCATCGTCTCGTTTATTATTAAGATTTTTAAAAACAAAACTTTAACTAGAATTTGAAAGTGATTTGGTTTTTTTGGCGCCTCAAACAAAGAAGTACTTAAAGAACTCGTATGGAATAAAAAAACTCATTGTAATTGAGTAGAAATCTGCTTTTACTGAACAAGGGCTTGAAAAGGATAACGAATCTTATAGTTATACCCACGAAGAATTTAAAAAGCATTTCGAATTGGCCTTTCCAAAGTACTTCATTCAATAAAGCAATTTTATCATTAGCTGTATTGATGCGATTCCATCGTCATGGCCTAGAGTATCGAAAGACGAAAAACAATACATACCCTAGGATAATTATATCTATATGCTTGTAAACTTTGAATAGTTTTTCGTAGAACACTGCAAACTTAGGCAAAGACGGTTTACACAGAATTATTACCGCGATTTTCCGCCACCAGCGCAAATTAAGTTTTCTAAGATATATCAAAATCATGATTTCGACTGGTAAAAATTGATTTAATTCCATTTGAAGTCACCATGTATTCCCAAACTAGGTGGTTTCAGCATAGAATTTACACATTGTTCTTTGTACAAATAAATCCCTTGCAATAATACTGCAAAAGATTGGTTCGGTAAATTGCACGTTTGTCATTGAAATGGAATCCCCAAACATCGTTTGGTATATCTAGTGTTTTATTTTGAGAGAATCTGGGTAATTTAGCAACTTGGTTACATCGCAATTGTTATTTCACTCTGGTCATGGAAAGAACTAGATATCATTCTAAGAATTCAATTAAATGATGATTGGTGATTAATTATCTAAAATCAACTTGTCAGATGATCCTTATTATAATAGCAAAACAAACATACCACGAAGTTTTGTAACTTACATATCGGGTAATGTCGAGGAAAATCTAGAAGTATATTATAAGAGATGGGATAAATTGTTATGTTGGTTCGAGTCAATTTAATAGCATTAATATTCAAGTTTATCTGCGGTGCACAAAGAACTTTATCCTGTTTAGAAACTTGGCAGTTTGAATCCAAATTTCTGTTTTGTTTTTCATCTTTCGTTTTGTAACTTTTTATACACCACAACTTCATTCTGTATTATTATTTTTGTGTTCGAGTTTCACGTTATCGAATGTTAAATCGACCGTTGTGTGAAGTAACAGACGATTTTGAAATAATAATGAAGACCTTCCTTTTTAAAGAATCTCTTTAAAATAATTTTATTTGTTTTCATTAATAATGCAACTATTTCTGTTTTAAAATACTTTAAGGGGAATGAGATCATAGAAATATAAGGAACTGATAAGGTGTTTGAAACAGAAGGGGTATGGCATGCATGTATGCCATACTCGCTGTAATCTACTCAAATTAGCAAACAGCAGTTTTGGGTGCTAAAACATTGAAATTATACATTGTTTTGTGTTTAGGGCCGTTTGATGGGCACCAGATGTCATCATAAAAGGCTGTAAAGGTGTAACTCCACCTTGCCAAAGTCAAAAAACTTATGCTGGCACTGCGAATTTGGCAAAATTGTTGGCATTTTCATGGATTTTGCAGGAAATGTGTTTGGTCTGACTAGCTGTGTATTCTAAATTTTTGCAAGTTTGACCAAGAGAAAAAAGCATCTCGATGTTTTTTTTTGTGCAGACTGTGTGGTCTGTGACATATGTAAAAACTTAACAGATTGATGGAGAGGAACTTTCTCGCGCGAAAAACATTAACATTTTCCCATTATGCAATGGGCAGGTTTTTAAAGTATAGTGGCTTCAGCTAAGTTGCTGGCAGAAATGGAGTCTTTGCAGTCTGGAATTTACATGTATTTCAAAACGAATTACATATTAAGAAAGAAGAAGCGTGTTTTCATAAGGTTTTGCAAGTTGATAAAAGATTAAAGCGTGAAATAACTCTTAGGATAGTTCTCGTTATTTCAGCTCATTTTCGCATTTTATTATTGCTGAATTTTGTTCTGAATCATTATTTGATAAGATGTTAGCACCATCCTTATTGCAAGATAAAGTTTAATTCATTTCATACTTGTCCTTTTCTTTCTTCTGCATTTGTTTCTCAGGAGAGTGGCAAAATGTGCTCCATATTAATATCCGTTTTGGAGTACGCATCGGCGAGGTGTGTTGTAGCTACGTAAATTGAACAGATATATAGAAACTGCATGGACCGGACTCTCACTACTAAATTCTGCTTTTGACGTCATAGACCAAAAAATAATATCGTAGTTACCAGCTTCACATTGCTCGGTCTTGGTGAATCCGAAACTGATTTTTTCCAAACTTTAAACGCAAATTACACCATGAAGAAAAATTTTAATCGATTTTTTGTTTTGCCATCACCATTAGAATATACATACAGATAACCTACAACTGATATATACATTTTAAAAATAACAAGTTATTTTGGGTACGAAAACGGAACTAGCTCACCATTCAACCATTTCAGCGATAAACCGAAAACCAACCTATGTTGCTGCATTCCTTTTGTGTGGCATGCAAAAAACCTTTTGCATTTATGGGTCCAAAACATGATTTTTCTTTAAAAAAATTCTGAGCTAGTAGTTTAAATGGTTTCAAGATCAGAAGTTTATTACACCGTTTATCATTGACAAAAACTTTAAAAAACATTTACTAGCTTCCTTGGACTACTGTTTTTGCCCATTAGTGCCTGAAAAGGAAAGTTATTAGACCCTTTTATAGAGGATGGCTCTGTTGCTAAGGTAGCAAAGCCAAACTCTGATGTTTTGGACTAGATTTGAGGAAGGTATTTGAAATCTAGTAGTTCTCAAAAAGTTGCATTTCACGATAAAACTGTTGATCAGATTGTTTTTAATACGTTTGGTCAGCTATTCTTTTAAATTTCTGTTCTGATTTCAGGAAAGGAACATTTAGTTTTTTGAAGATTTGCTTTAACATTCGCAGTTGTTGTCTTACAGCAAAGAAGAAATCCATGGCAGTAAATACGAGGTTGAACGACCACTCTGCACATGTGGTGCTCACGTTGTTTGGAGCAGGAACAGGTTTTCAATGATAAACGATAAAAACTGGCTCCCGGCATTTTATGGCGTTCTTAAGAATGTAAGTTCAAACAACATTTACCTTTAAAAATTGACTCATTAGCTATTGAGGAAGGCCAAGTAATTTTATGAATAAACTACGGAGTCAAAAATTGATAAAGAACGAAAACACTTTGTCTTTGATTGCTCGTGAGAATCACTAATATTCAATTTTATTATATGAAATGCAGTTATGTACCAAGTGGTAGCAAGATGAGAAAAATAATATCCCACTCTCCCCAATGGCAATACCATTTTTATCAACACATGTGTGATATCATTTTTGAACCAATCAGCTTTTAGCATTTTCGCGCGGTTTTCAATGGTCCACGCGCGCGGTGCTTTGAGTCGTTTGTTGTTTTTGACCAGAGCGAAAAATTTTAAAAAGCTGTTCATACCTATAGTTAACGTTGTAAAATGGAAAAAAAATCCACAGAAATGCCTTCCAGATTCGTGGATGTTACTGATAGAGAGCTAACACAGTTTTTAGAAAAAATTAAAAGGCTCATGAATAATTATTACAGTCTTGTGCATTGTTTCAGCAAGTTTAGTAGCCAATAATATTTAGACTTCATTTTTTTGAAGACAAGAACAGTAAATACTTATGCTTATAATTTTTGCTTTATATTTAATTTCGCTTGACTGTGAAAATTTCAAATAATGAGAAGAAAATTACATGGCCGCTTGGAGATACGGATTTAATCTTCTTATGCTGAAAATATCTCTCACTCGTAAGAGATATTATCAACACTCGAAGATAAAATCCGTATCTCACCGCACAGCCATGTAATATCCTCTATATATCAAGACGTTTGCTAACCTGTGAGTCTTCAATCGGCAATGTGAGCTGTGAAAGTTTTAACGGAGGCTGCAAAGAAACCCAAAAATATATATTGTTATATACATTAGTTTTGCTAAGTGTAAGTATTTATAGTTAAGGAAACTCGCGGATTTTACAAACCTATTGGTAATTTACCAAAAGTAGCTTCAGTGTGACTAACATATTAGATAAAACGTTATGATACGAATCGGTTAATATAGAAAGATATTTAGCTTAAATATAAAAAGTGATACAGAAAGTATGCTATTTGGAGCAGAAAAATAGTTGAGCAATTTGAGTGACCGTCAGATGAATCTGTATTACAAAGGCTTAAATATAGGATACCTAGAAGTTTAGTTAATGAATGATCATGTAAATAAGATGTATTATAAAACTATTGGATATCTTAAGCTTTTGATAAAAATAAATTGCCCTCTCCTTTTTGGCAAAGCCTTCATGGACATATATCGGTCCAGGGTAATTCCTGTTCTAACATATTGTTTTCTAGTCTGAAGTATAAACGTTCAAACAGTACACAGAACGGGCTGGAAGGTTTTCAAAAATCGAAACGAGCGGCTATATAGAATCATGTTTAGAACTTCAAAGGAATTAGTGCCATGCAGAATGCAATCGATAGAATCATCCACAAGAGAAAATTCTGCATACGGGTTTTCAGATGTTTTAAAAAAGATGTGGGTTAAAACTATTTGCATTACTAGAAACAAGGGTTTTGTCATAAAACTCCCTAAAGCGAAACTTGAAACTGCAAAGAAACCTTAAGAAATTCACTAATCTGGCACTCTTCGACTTTTAACGAAAGAACTTGATAAGTACTCATATACAGTAGATGAGTTTTTAAATATTTTTAATATTACTTTTTACTAGTTTTATCTTAAGATATCAATGTATATAGATAGATGTATTGTAGTTTCAGTTAGTTTTTCGTCAACAGGACTTCTATTGAAATAGTTAGTGGCTGCAGTTACTTATTACTAGCAAGTGAGTGCTATCTACAATCTATCTTTCAAACCACATCCCACAAGCATTACACTTTTATTGTACTCTAAAGCTGCACAGATCAGTGCAAATACTGGAGTCACTTACATTGAACTAACTAACTTCACCACAGCTGACAGCGCATTTATCAACTTTGCTTTCCCAATATGTATTCAAAGACCTTTTGACAACTTCAGAAAACGTTTAAGCCTTAAATTGAGTTTTTACAATACCTTTGCTAATGATGTATGACCATCAACTTGATTACCCAGACTCGAACCACCAAGAAGACTTTGTATTCTTGAAAGAGAGGAGGGAAACAAGTCTGGAGTTTTCCTATCAGAATCAACACTGTAAGTTCTTTTTGATCCTTCACCCTGACCAGCAGGAATTCGACTACTGTCATTACTCGCATCAAAATCTGAGCTCAGCCTCCTGTCAATGATGGAGTCTTGAGATGCTTCTGACACGTTTACTGGAGACTTGCAATCGCCTACTTTGTGAGATCCTTTTACCTTAGTGAAAGCGTTTGTTGAATTACGATTCGAGTATAAACCAAATGCATTACTGTTTTCATCTTCAAAGCTATCCAATCGAAGCCTTAGACTGCTAACCTCTTCAGAATTAGTTATCAGGCTATCCTGCGTATCAGTATGACTACGACTGTCTGTTCCAAAAAGGTCCATAGTTCGATCATCTAGTTGTATGCCCTTTGAAGTATCTGGTGAACTACGCCTCTCTTGTGGAGAAACTTCTTGTACCTTTAGATTTCCAGTTTTTGAACTCTCATCATTTTTAGCTTTTTTATTCCTTAGTACTTCATGGGCAGTAGAGTTTACTTTGTCACTAAATACTACTGACTCTTTATCATTTTCAAAATCACTAACATCTCCTTCAGAACCAGAATCTATTTCATTTTCTTCAAAGTTAAAATTCTTCTTATCTCTTTTATTACCATCGCCATCATCGCTTTCTCCCTCTTCTTGCTTCCTTTCGTCCTCCACGTTCCATTTTTCCAGTTCATAATCAGAGTCTAAAACATGTATATTGTTCCATTAATCACAGTATCAGCAAATTTTTAAATAAAGAGCAAAGAAAACCAACCAGCCCCATATGTTCATTTTGGTTCTCAACTTTTGCGAAAAAGTTGGAGATCAGCATCTTATTGTTTGAATGTTTGTATCATATTACATTTGTACAAATATGTGTATTAAAATATTAATATTTTTTTTGTAAGCATCTTTATTGCTTTTACAAATTGGTAGGTGTGAATAACTGCTAATTCCAATAAAGTTCCTAATCTCTTTTTTATACGCCGAGTTTAGAT
>JANCMA020170707.1:0-13771 GCA_024336925.2 Zoanthus solanderi | reverse complement strand
AAGGCAAAATTCTGTTTGATCTAGCTGGTACTAAGTGATCAAACGCAAAACGCTCTTTTTAGACAAAAATTGTTACAGATAATGTATTTTAAAATAATAAAACACTGGTTGACATAGGACAGTTATAAGTTATTAGTTGACGACTGAAATCTGGGGTATTCCTAAAGACCAAAAATGAAAATTTTCATGGAGGAAGCACTCTCATTCCCAGATTTTACAACACTGATGTCAAAATTAACACCAAAGCTACGCTAAACAAGAACAATTTTTCGCTAGACAGAAAATGCGAACAAACATTTTTCTGCTAAGTAGGTCAAGTAACCCAGTTCTTCTAGTGGAGCAGAATCAGAGAATCGCCGTACAAATATTTTCTGAAACGGTTGTAGGAAAATATTCATTATTTCAAACACAAAATAAAAAATTAAGGTTTGTTATTCATTTAACTAAAACGCAGATCTAAGAAGGTTTCATGAATTACCTTTGGGAGTTGCTGGCTGTTATCCGTGTTGTAATTAAAGGATGGTTTGAGAGGAGTTCCATTGAGTTGAGAAATTCTCTGGAAAAGAAAACGACAAAATACTTCACTCTTACAGTAAAACTGGCAGGATGATGAGTACATGAAGTGAATATAATATGAAGTTTTCGACAAATTGTAAATAGTACAGATTACAGGTTATTGCTGGAGCTCACATTTTCAGGCTCGGTACGCTTCATGTCAGCTCGAGTTTAAATGGACAGGGCCAGATTAAACCCTGTCTTAAATGTTTCAAGCACCTCAAACTTTCCGAATGACAAATGGACGCTCTAAGGTTACATGTCTAACTCCTTGCAAGAAAAATAAATTGTGTTGTTGAGGAAAGCACCATATCCACCTTGGTCCAGTTGACTATCAACTGAGGGTACTAGCACTAGATAGGGTGCAAGAATGTAATAGATCAGAGTACAGTGAATAGCGAGCCTAGTTAATTGTTCAACATAAACAAACAAGGTGTAAGTGGGTTCAAAGACTCTTTCGTACTAACCGTGAGCAAACAATAACTCTATTACAGAGCATACACTTACAAAGAGCCATTATCAGATCAAACATTTAAGATGTCTTGAATTAATTACCAACAGCAACTGATGTATGGCTAATTTTTGTAAATGCAATCTATCACTGATTACGACACCGCTTACTTCTAGTTGATACCAAAGTTACTGATAAAGCATATAAGAATTATATTGTGTGGTCTTACCAATGGTCCTGGAGTTTCTTCATCATGGACATTCTTGATGTAAAAAGGATTCCTTTGTCCTGGAACAACATTCAATTTTGAATGAATCATCACTCAGAGCAGGCAAAATAAATATCCCAGCTGTTAACCGAACGTTATGGAGGCTTACGAGTTCAAGATTTGTGAGAGTAAACTTAATACATCGTTTAATTAATAATAAGCTCACATCTCATAGAGCTGAATCACACTGTTTACATTTACTCCAGCTAATTAACACTAAAAGGAAGACCTTTTACTACTAAGGACTCTAATGAGGACTGAGCGATAAAAAAATATATAAATTTCTCCTCTGTTTCTTTAATGAATATAAAAACAACATTTCAGGTGGGTCGAGCGAGTATTATTTTTGACAGCACAGTTCCTCTTGCTGACTAAATAAAGTTGTTAGGGACCTTAAGCAACGAGGACTTGAACGCGAACGACGACGGCTCAGAAAAATCACATTTCTGGTTCGCTCTTTATTTCTTTATGCGGATCATTAGGGTTTTGTTTCTTTGGTTTAAACTTTGTGAATAGAAAAATGATTAAATGTTTCTTCAAGAAACTAAACAAATGCTGAAAAAGTTTTTGTTGTAACGTCCTCGTAGTCCCGACACCTCTAAAAAGGGTCTTTTCACGCTGTAAATCAAGCGACAACTACGCGCACGTGCAGTTATTTTATTTACTATTGTTCTTTACCGCGCCGTCGTCGGCGTCGCCGTCCTCGTCGTTTAATTGCAGTGGCTCTCTCTTTCTCTTCGACTATGAAGCTATATCAGGGTAAATAACCGTGAGACATCTTATGAACAAGATCAATGTGTTGTGCTAAATACTGGAGTAGGGTGTGGTAATACAAGTCACAAGCATTATGAATACGGACATATGGAGAAACAGAATTAGAAAATAGAACGTAATGCTTATCAATACAGTTGTTTAAGTACGAAGAAACAATTACGAGATCAAAGCGAAGGTTGATTTAAGCCTTGTCATCAATGAGTTAAGAGAAAAGAAATAAAAACAATGACACCTGAGGGATCTGAAAGACAACATATGGTTAAAACGATCAATATCAAAAAGTGTACCAAGCTGCAGCCGCTAACTGTAGCACCATTTATATTTCTTAAAGAAGCTCTTCCATTAAAGAGCAGAACATTAAAAAACTCACTCACTCAAGCGTATTTTAATTTTGTAATTATGGAATTACCTTGAAACATTTGGCCATAACCTGGAGAATTTCCCCTGGTATCTGGTGCTTGAGCAACTTGTTGATTGTACAGCTGGTAGGACTGGAGATGACCTGAGGCGCCAAGGTACTGCTTTCCATGAGGTGACATTGTCCGCTGACCAGCAACCTAAAATGTTCCGTATAATTAACAATTAGACCTCGAGGACGAATGGACTACGAGTCAATAGTCCATGAGGCCGTAGGCCGAGTGCGCTATTCAAACTCGTAGTCCATAAGGCCGAGAGGTCTAATTGTTTTAGTATAAACCTACTGATCGGTCAAAAAGAATGTAGAAATTAAAATATCGATGAAATCCTCTGATATTATAGCAAAACGGGGCTCATTACTGTTTTGATCCGCCATCTTTTCTCTACTAGTAGGCTATCACAAATAGACCTCTAGTAGAGTAGCCAATCAGAATGCAGGATGCGTGTTAGACCGTTGTAGGTTTATACTAACAATAAATTAATGAGTAACAGAGCAAAGCGTCACCAAACACTTGGAAAGTCCTGAAATAGTCCGGCAGCGAATGGATTAACACGTATTAAATCAAACTAAGCTGACAAACGCTTGTAACGTCTGCTTCTTATACTTCCAGCAACAATAATCTTAAGCCCGTTAAACTCGAGTTGATTTAATATTGCATTTTCCCAGAGCTCATACTTTGGAACATCTATGCTTTGAAAAATGTTTTAGTGGTAGCTGAAAGTCAAAAGTGTAAAAGCTTCCTATTTTTTTTAAACTCACTTCGTAAGCACAAAGAAATCCACTTCTATGATCACCAGTATCACTGAAGGAAATAAATAAAATGTTCAACATAATTTTCATAATGAAATCATGAGCCATTTCAACGGATATTCTACTTTCACGTCGATACTTAATGGCATTGAAACATGGATCCTTAACTAGAGCTTTGGTTTACAAAACAAACTCATTGTTACAATGATGCAATATATAGGCTTCATGTACTCACAGGACTATAAGTAGAGCCCCGATCATACATGGTTGGTGAGAAATCTGACCCCCAAGTGGACAAACTGACATTTCCGACAAATCCTTGTCGAAAGGGCTTCTTGGTGCTATCTGGAACCATGAGGCTTCCAGGTAGACGTGTAGTTTCATTGATTCCAGGCATCCCAGGAGAATAATACAAAGAATCGTTGGTGTCATTCATAGGGGTACGGTACAAGCTTCGGTCGATATCAGGGGTTCTTAAGATGGCTGTGTCAAGGGGCCTTGGACTTGCTGGTGTGGCCTGAAAAATAAAACTGACATTTTTACCGTCTCCAAGTCTTTTTAACGAACCTTAAATTAAACTATTTTTTACGACAACGTGCATTGCTTCAAAAGAAAAAACTTGAAGTAATACCAACATATTTGTAGTGTCCTTACTAACAAAAACTGAAACTCCCTAACATCTTAGTTTAACCAATTTTGTGAAAAAATATTGAATTTTATCACTAGTCAAAGCGATCTTTTTAAGTACCTCTATCGACAACAGATGTACGATTTGCAACACCGGGCATTTTGAAGACAACTTGTGAAATGCTGTTTCTCGCAAACTGAATGATTTGCTTATTTGACATTGGTTTCAACCATGATTATACGGAAACCATTTAGATTTAGAAACAGACTACAATGACATGTTATCAAAAGCAGATTCAACCGTTTTGGTTATGCTCATTAAACTACCCTTTACAGAGAAACTTTGAAGCTATGCCCGAGCAAGGTTTTTTCTTCAGTCGAACGTTCAATCCATCTTTAGTCTTTCTAATAGCAAACAAAACAAAGTAAACACACCAAAACAGAATCCAGTCGGTCTTTAACCTTCTGCATGCGTAACATATTCTGAGCATCGTCCGTTACATTCATGTACTTTTCTGCAGCGTCTGGAGTAGAAAGGGGTGAGTTAGGGACAGCAGCTTTTACCGCTGATGGAGTGTGAAACTTCTTTGCTTCGTCTCTGGCAACTGAATCAAAACAATAAAGAAAATAAAATCCAAATAAATTACACAACAACAACAAGAAAATCTGTAAAACGGAAAAAAAACTATGAAGGTAGAATGAAATAAGGTATTTGAGGTCAAAATAAAACCTCAATATAAATTTACTATTTAACATCAGGTAAAAAAGATTTGTTAAAGTGTTAAACTTACTGTTTTCGAGCTATTTCTAATAGTGCAGTTTTTTGAACTTGCCTTTTTCCCCAGGGACATGGAAATTACTTAAATGGAACGCAGTTTTGAGAAAGAATCTAAATCAGATGATGAACAAAATAGTTGGAAAATGTTAAGTTTAACATTTTAATAAAAGTTTTTTACCCGATTTTAAATAATTTAACCTTGGCAAATTATGATAATATAACTTCAGTTCAGAGAACTATGATTACTGATTTGATGGCCTAACTTTTTACATCAATGCTAAAGGAAATACTTATATATATACCACCTGCTTCATGACAAGGAGTTACTGTTTCAAAATTTGATATTTATGTAATCTTACATAATTTACCTTCCGTGATTTTTAGAAAACAAATGTAGCTGATACTATCATTTTTGCTGTGAACTGAGACGGGAAGGAAGCTCTTCTAGTTCCCTTTCTCAGTCAGTCGATCGTGCTATTTGTCTGTCTTGAGCTGGAACCAATGCTGTTTGCACTTACGAAGGCTCTTTAGATGTCCTAAATAAAATCATCATCTTCATCTACTTTTTTTGCCAGGAAGGAAATCTTGTTATTAAAATTCATTTCGTGATAATCGGAAAACTTTTTCTACAATAATATATGTACGATTAACAAGCGCTTGATGGCTTCTGGATGGTGCTCAACAGACTCCTCAGGTTCCCACAGACGATAATACGTAATATTGAAAGCTTGATGCTTGAACTATGTCAAATGAACTTGGTGCTAATGACCATATGGCTGCTAGAATTCAGGCTCTCTATCATTTATGATGGAATTAACAGGTAATACACGCTACCAACGTGGCCTTCAGGCTCATTACAGTTGCTTCACACCAGCATTAGTTGGTATGTGCTGTCTTTAATTGTGATTATTCTTTAAGCCATATCCTACAAGTTTTTGTTAAGCTTTCATTCTTACTAATTATAATCCGTGGGAAAATGAGCTGTTTATTAGCTATGCCATACTGATGAGTCCTACTAGAGCCAAAACAGCTGCTTATAAAACCTTGCCGAGGCAGCTAGCCTGTTAGGGGTAAGGCATGGCGTTCTACTACACCGAAAGAGCTGTCTATGGCTGCTAACATTTAGGTTCATAATATTTATGGAAGATTTAAGGGGTTATTCTCGCTACCGACTTAGCCTTAGTACCCGTTTCAATGGCTTCAAGTTAGTAGCAGTACGCATGTACTATCTACCTTTGTGATTATCTTTAGAAACACTACGCTTTCATTGATATCACAGGTTTAGATAGCACATGCAAGTTTATAGTAAGTACTTGCAAACTTTAGGTAAATTCACACTTTGCCGAATTTCTTAAAGATACTTTACGGCAACTTACATTTGGCATCGTAATAATAAACCAGGATTGGATAGCAAAGACCGAAGGAACAAAACGCAACCATGTGATCCTTGGGATGGAAGTCTACATCTGATACAGCATTATGGTAGCCTAAATTGGTGTACGTGGAGACCACATCACCTGAAACGAACAACAGTGATCTTCAGATTCGCTAGCTGAGTTGTTACACAATCGACTAAGTAGAGTATCAGGCCGGTCAAGGGGTCATCAATTATACCTTTCAAAATCCTAGTCTTTGCCTGCGGACTGTAAAGTGTCGTATACATGTCTATGATCTGACAAAACGTTGTACAAGCAGTAGTGACATTCAGGTCGATAAACATAACCAAATGTTACTGTCTCTTGTCAACATGAAAAGGTTGTGGGTTAAGGGTCAACGAAATCTATTTCCATCGTTCCTGTTTATGATTGTGTTTTGTAAATATTTATATAATGTAAAATAGGATTATTTTAATTGAGACCTGACAAAACATATTACAAACACTGCCGCCATTCAGAACGACAAACGAAGAACAGGGCTTTCTGGGAACGTTTATTAAGCCGTTTTAACTTTCGTCGCTGCTTATGTTGCCTTAACTGGAGCACTAGCTTTTCCTGGCAAGGGGTCCTGGCCGTTTTGTCGGTATCTTTTAGCTGCTCCACCATTTTTAACTTTCTTCCTGTAATTTTTTTGTTTTTCTTTTTACTTTGTTTGCATCTCTTTAAACCATATGTTTAAAAAGACTCCTATCCCAAATTAACATCAGTTAATATAATCAGAATGCTTTATAACTTTTGCAAAGGGCTAAACTCAAAGTTCCCCCTTTTCAATTCATTTTGTTTGAATAAAGAATCGTTATTTGTAGGCCAGAGAGAACTTGTCTTATCAGTATTATTTCCTCTGGTAATCACGAGTACTACAATATAGCAAAATGTGAAAAACAAAGCACGGCAATCATCCATTTGAAAGAGTTTTATAAGTTGATAACTTATACACCGTCGTGAAAAGAATGTTGTAAAAAACTAACGTTTCAGACTTTAGTTCTTCACTGTAGTCCTTCAGTTCGACTAAGGTCCGAAACGTCAGTTTTTTAACAAAATTCAGTGTAATAGTTATCAATTTTTAAAATCGTTTCTTTAGAAACACCGATGCGGCATTCCATTTACGATCATCTAGTTGGTTTATAGGACCAACTGCACTTTATTAACACTTATGTTCCAAACAGTGTATTCAGATTACTGTTCAAAAACCGTTATTATGGAAACATTGAACATTCAATTTTCCTTTTGGTTGGTTAAAAAACAAAAGAGCATGCAACAACAAAAGTTGAATGGATTTTGTTTTAAATAATTCTTTTCATCCAAAATTTTTTGAAAAATTTAAAACTAATTAATATTTAACCACCGAATAAGTAATAGTTGTCAAACCTGTTTCTGTATTCCAAACGTAAGCTAAGCCATCCTCAGAGCCACAAATTACAAAACTGCCACAAGCACTCATTGTACTGTGAAGATGCTCTCTGAAGTTTAAAGCTCCCAAGTATCGCTTCATGATGGTGTAACTGAACATAAAGGAGAAAATATTAAAAAAGAATAATTTTGAACAGATCGCCTCAGTAATGTAAGTAATATAGGCAAGAGAAAGGAAGCATAAAAACAGGACCACAGGACCACAAACCAACGCTTTATGAGTTAGAAAAACCAGAACAATAACGCTTTTTAAACTCTTTCTTCTTTTTTAAAAACAACATTGGAATTCTGAGATTATGGCAGAATTGGAACCCATGATTCTTCCAACACCTGGTGGAAACTATGCTTAACAGTCAACAGGGAAAGCAGGGTCATTTTTAAAGTTCATATGGCAAGCAATTGCTGTCTCATATGGTTCTTACAAAGTTATGACGTGAAATTACTATCCAAAAGTAGCTACCCATTGGATCTTTTAGTACTCACATAATCAACATAGTTGGCTTCATAACGATAAAAAAACTTCTTTTTTGAGCTAATGACACGCATACATTCTCCTGAAAACTTCTAAGAATTATTGCTTGAAAACCAAAATTCTAGAACTTTTCCAGGTAATTTCCAGGTGTACTGAACTTTTTCAAGGTCTCCATATATGGGAGACACTGTAAGATAAAGTCACCTCAAACACCAAATAACCAACTTTCTTCCAGATATTTTTTGACACATGTACACTGATGTTTCTTAAAGCAACAGAAAAACTAGAAATATATACATACTCTTTTAATGTATAATGCTAAATGTCAACTCTCAACTTGCTTGAAGGCGCGACGCCAAAACCATGTGATGACTTATACGATCAGCGAAAATGCACACATGCGCAAATACACTTGCACCCAGTCATTTATTTTGCATGCAATTCACGATCGAGAGTAGTGATGTATAAAGAACAAAAATTATGACTGAAAACAATTCTATCAGCACAAATTACACTAAGTGGACTGCAAACATAAAATTCAAGGATTTCCCAGGTCGCTCTAAAAAACATTTTTCAAGGAATTCCAGGCCTGGAACGAAAATTCCTAAATTCGAGGATTTCCAGGTGGCATATGTATCTAATAATGAAAAAAGACAATGATGTTGATTATGAAACTTAGCTTTCAAACAATTCAGATCAGTTTATCAAGAGTTCAAAACCAGTTGGAGCTCTGGAAAAATTTCCGCTTCTATGTTTTAAAATGCTTAAATTTCCTCTTAACTGCATTTTCTATAAGTTTGTTTACGATATTTACTGTGCAGCTAATACAAACATTTTAACGGGAAACGTAAGTAACCAGAATCGACATACCTTCTCAGGTCAAGCATAAAGAGGACGCTGTTGCGTGTGTGGATCAACAACTTCCAACCGTTGGGATGAAGATTAACAGAGTTGATCACGTGACCCTAAAGGAAAACTGCCTGTATTCAATTGTACTTGGTAATACATTCAACTTAATGTCAACTAATCGATTACTTGGGATACATTAAGATATGATGGTTCAAGGGAATACTGACAGTGTGCAAGCAAAGGTTTTATACAAGAAGCATCTTTAGCCATATTCCTCTATTAATTATTTAATTTTGGTCACTTGAAGTTGACAAGTAACACAGAATTTTACAAGAAATTAGATAAAAAGAAGAAAAAGAAAAATTGCACCGCTATTGTTGCATAATTTGAGCAAGCCAACCTTAAGCTCGTTGTCTTCAACTTTCTTGAACACCTTCCAGTCGTTGACATAACCTAAAACCAATGAAAAATGTGAATGAATGTTTTAGTTTTGGTAAAAAGTTATATACAAAAAAGTAATTCTTCCACACGAAAATATCTGAGTAACATTTTCCCTGTTTTTTGCTACAAAATTAAAACAAGTCAAAACATATAAAAGTTGCAAAAGTGAGTTGATACAGGTGGATAAAGGACAAACAATTTTTTTACTTCTTTATTTTATTATTATTTTTAGTTAAAAAGTTATATACAAAAATTAAAATACTAATAATTAAGTATGATATTTTTTCCCCAACATTTTACCTAATTCAAAAGCAACTTAATTGTAGTCCGTTCCTTTGGTAGATGAGACAATATTTAAAGATTGCCAAAGCTTGTGGTTTTAGAAATATAAATATAATTTTTAGAAACAAGAGGAGTATGGTTTATTAGAGTTGAAATTTGAACCATCCCTAAACAGGCTGACACCGAGAAATTATGGCTCTGGAGGGTGAATAGCAAACCTGCGATCTATAGTTGCGAGTCATATCTACGTTTGTTAGATTATATTTCTGGTTGCTTTTGGCCTTAACACTACCGTGACCACCATACTGGCTAAACAGCCATATTCGGGCAGTAATGATCTGAACATGGAGAATTTTTATTTATCTCATATTTGATGGCTTACAATAATATTTGTTAGTTAATTAACATGGGTAGGTACTGATTACCTGGAATAACCATAAGGTTATACAGGCCAGGCAACCAGAACTCTATACTATTTTGATTATATATGTTTTCAACGGTATATGAGGAGAATATTTAACAGAGAAAGGATAAAAAAAAAAGAAAAAAAAAGTGAGTTACAAACAGTGATGAAAACATACAGAGAAAAGAGTTTATATTATAACATTAAAACTACAACAAGGATTTAAAATATTTTCTAGCCTTTCTATACTTTTTGTAATTTTTCCGCTTGTCTGAATAATTCAGTCATTGAATTGAGACAAACTTTTCCTTCAATCTGGCTTTGAAGGTCTCAATGGATAGAATTTTTAATTCTTGATCTAGCGAATTCCAAATCTTTGCTCCAATAAATTTTATGCTGAAAATGCCGTAGTTAGTTCTTACAGCTGGAATTGCACATGTATGCCTAGAAGAGAGCCTTGTATTGTAAGAGGTGCACTTTTTTGCTTGACAGAATATAGCTATCAAACACCAAAAATGGTAATTGACTATTATAAAATTTGTACTGGATAATTTGTAACGGGTTTCCCAAGACAATGTTACTTTGGAAAGCCTGTAGTTCTTAGTTCAGACCTTTCCACTAAAGGATCAAGCTACAACGATCCATCAGATATTAAATATCAAGTAAAAAGTTAGCAACATTAGAGGTTCCGAAAATATTATTTTTTCCTTTGTTCTAAATTGGACCGGTAGTCGCCAACTAAACGGTGTCACCATTAAAGGTCATCTTTACATCTAACCACCCCCCTGATAAACTATAACCAGTCCCTTAACCTAATTTTACCTCCTGTTCCTCGCTTATTCTTTTTTGAGCTTGATTTTCCTTTGGGATCCACCATGGTGTGCCACAGGAAGACCACACCAGTACTGTCAGCTGAAAACATTCTGTTCCCTGAACACGGTGAACAAGGCAACAATATCAATAAAATAAAATAACACACTTCCAACAACATCAATAAAATAAAATAACACACTTCCACAACATCAATGAAATACAATAACATTTCCAACATCAATAAAATACAATAAATCACTTCCAACAACATCAATAAAATACAATAGCACACTTCAAACAACATCAATAAAATAAAATAACACACTTTCAACAACATCAATAGACACTGTACTCTCATGTAACGTTGTAGTATCCCCATGTAAGGTAATGTGGATTAGGGAATTCAGGAAACATTTCCTTGTAGAATCCGGAATTCAGAAAATGTTTGTTGTGGAATCTGGATTTATATTCTTTGAAATCCGGAATCCAGGTCTAGGAATCCGGAATTCCAGAAAAGAGACTGTTTGCAATACGGAATCCACTAAGGTGGAATCGTGAATTCAGTACTGGGATCCAGAATCTGCATCATTGAACCGGAATTCAAGACTGTCACAGATCACCTTACAGGAGGCAATTAGTAACAAAGCCCAAATAGAACAATACACGTCCAACGTTTTCCACTTTCAGCATTCCTTAGTTTGTCCGTTGCGTTTGAAAAAGTTTTTCTATAACGCTCATATGCCACCAGGTTACAAGTTCCCTCCTGTTTCTAAACCTCTATTCCACTCAAAACACATTCCACAGCTGAAAAAGCTCAGAACTTAAAACAGTAATTCAACAGTATTACCCCAAAGCGAAATGATTGAGAGGTTCTAGTCTTGTTTTTTGTTGTTCTTACCTTCTTCATCAAAGCAGATAGTGTTAACGAATCCAAGATGTCCATTGATTTCTCTCAAGAGCTAGAGTACAAAGGGATTTACATAGTCACTCAGAGAATATTTCCAGAAGCACGGAGATAAAAAGGATTTACAATACCTCTTTATCTGTAGAATAACTTAAATCCATTTTAAACTTATAACTTTGGAAGCAACTTCTGTTTTTTAAGTTTTAAGGGAAGATGGGGGAGGAAAAGACGGGAAAGCAAAACGTTTTCGGGCCGTAACTAAACTAACTATACCATCTAACTGGCCTGAATAACAACAAATAACTTGTCCCTCTAAACTGAACAATTTTTACTCTTGATAAAATTAGATACACTGGTTTTAGTTGTACAAAGCGTTCATGTACTAACCTGACCATTAAGTGTTTCACTCAATTTGGACCAGACCCTTATCAAGCAATCATATCCCCCGGTCACAACAAGGTGAGGGTGGCCGGGGTGGTACTGAGCCGAGTAAACAAAGCACGGGTGGGGGTAAGTTTTGATGAAGCTTGACATCATGGTATTGCAATCCCACGACCTACAAAAAAAAAAAAAATTAGCAAACAATCGCGATGTCAAACATTCGCATTGAGTATTTATTTTTGAACTAAAAAATTTTCAAGAGAAAAAAGCAATTTCAAGTTTGGAAGCAAAAATCTCATGCTTAGTTATCGATATTGCTTGATTTGTGTTATAATAACAATTTAGGGACATTGGCAAAAATTTCAACGTAATTGTCTCTCTGTTCAAAGGTAAATAGTAAACATTTTCAAGGCAGTTTTCTCTCTGTTAGCAGAGATATGGTGAAGATAACAAGGTAATCCACTCGTTTTACTCAACTTCATGAGGAGTATTCCCAAAAAAAATACCTGGTTTATCACAAATGTGACAGTCTGTGAGTAGGCGGAGAAGCATAGCTCAGTGTCCAGATCTAAAACAATATGGGGACTAAGGCTGGCTCCCCATTCTTGAGTAAAAACACAAAGAAATAATGGGAGTGTTTTATCTCCTGATCTTTTCATGGAATTGATTATCTAGACAAACTGTGACAATAACTTAAAAAAGCACAATTAACTATGCCATAGGAAAGACATATCGTGAAGGAGCACCAAGACTGACGAGATGGGCCTACCTAACGGTTCCATCTGATGAGGCTGATATGAGGTCAGTGTCATCTGGGGACCAGCACAGATCATAGATGATACTTAGGTGTCCAGGAAACTGACTGACCACGTGACCTGAAGGAATCTAAGCAAAACATAATGGTCATACTAACGAATGGAAATGAAGGCACAGGCACTTTTCGTAATATTCATCCTAACAATTCATGCAACTAATTTTGTTACATTTGACCTTTCTCTAGTAAAAGGCGAAACACGTGTCATAAAGACAAAGAAATAAGACTTACCCCCTGGCACTCACAACCCTAATGGAGTGAACGAACGCTTCACTTTAACTTAATTTATAGTTTACCTTCATTTTTTTATATACTTTTTTTAGTTTGATCCTCTTCGTTAGCAACATACATGTTTTTGAAAATATTTTTTAGTAGCCATTTATTCCATTCAACCTTTTCTCAATACATTTTGCCTTTCATCTTTTGTCTTTATCATTGCTGGCACTATTTCTTGTCTGTTGTTTATAGGACCGTTTCAATAGTTATACCCTTGAGATCATAAAAAGGTTTTGCATTTTATTTGTCAAGCTTTTTTCTATTTTTAACTTTCCTATTCTGTTTTCGCACTGCCCGTCTTCCTTTGTCTTTTGATTTTTCTCTCACAAGTTTTGTTTAGTCCACACACTATTTCCTATATATAATATATATTCCTTTTCCCTACTTCCCTACTCATTCGCTTCATCTTCACCCCAACGAGAACAACTACATCAACAAAAATATTTTATTTGTATATCTCGCTAAGTTACAAGACTATTCTAATATTTTTTGTAAGAAAATGGAAGCTAGCGAACTAACCAAGTGAGATTGCCACTACTTTAGACTTGCAATAGGCCTTTTGCAGCAAGTGATCACATGGTACAAATAATGTTATTCTGGTGTGCAAAGGAATTTGACAGATTCCAAGACAAGGCTTAATTAACTAGAATAACGCGATTTTTCTTAGTT
>JANCMA020170606.1:0-13772 GCA_024336925.2 Zoanthus solanderi | reverse complement strand
TGAAGATTAAAAGTCAAATTCTCTCAAATTTGTTCAATGAAAAGTATGGGCTCAGGTTGGGAGAATTTAAAAATAAAACTGGCACTGAAAGGGTTAACACTACCAAAACCGGGAATAGTTCCAATCCCATTGAGTACTCGGCTCGTAAAGGATTTAGTTTAAATAATATGAGTAAACTTATTTATTGTACATTATAAAATTATAAAAGATGAAAACTTTAAAACTGATAAAAAACCGTAACCTCAGGTTTCCCGCTCAAGACGATCATCAGACTAAAAGAGTGTTTATTTAGCGCGGTTTAAAGTTTCAAGAGTAGAATATATTTTCATGCCGGTATTTGCTTATTAATTCACTTCTTTTGTTCAGTAGGTACTTTTTGTATTTGAAATTCAGGATGCATAATTTCTCTGCCAGGCATAGTTTGCAAATCTTTGAGCCAACTTTGAATGCGTTTGCTCGCTTCACAATAGACCATCTGATTTTAAACTTAGTACTTTTGTCTTTCAATTCCCAAATGTGTTTGGAGAGCGCAGTACTGTTGGCGTGTTTTTTGTGCTTAATTGACGAGGTGTGGCCGTTGAAGCGAGATTTAAAGTCGTGCTCGGTCATGCCAATACATACTTTGGGGTACATTAACATTAACATGACGACTTGCGTTGTACAAAAAGTTTTAAATGGGCTGTGGCCTCTGAAATTGTCAGAACACGTCTTTATATATGTATTTATCGCAGCATCACTTTTTAAACACATCCTATCACTATACTATTTATAACTAATATTCTCATCATCATTATTGCTATTATTAAAGTCCCTGGCCTTTCTAAAGTTACTCACCTAAACATCATAAGTATGACAGCTGGCATTAACATGATCTCTGTGCAGGCAATAAACCTTAGTAATCCCTGCTGATGTGTTTCTACTTTTTGTATAGCATTTCTTGCAGAACTGAAAATAAGTAAAATAACATGTAATATTCAAACGACATAAAACATTTGAAAAAAAACATGTAAAGAAATTAGACAAACAGCAATTCTTAGCCCTTTTGAGGAATGGTGGACACTGTATACATGTAAGTAGAGAACTGGTTAAAACAGTTTTGATGAATAAGAATGGATCGCGATGGCTTGGAAAGAATAGAATGGATCACGATGGTTTGGAAAAGTTAGAAAGGATCGCAATGGTTTTGAAAGGTTAGGATAGCTAAAGATGGGTAATGGTAATTAGGTGACGTTAGGATGTTAAGGATAGGTAATAAGGCCTAGAAAAGCTTGGGATGGCTAATAACGGATTATGGTGATTAGGACAGATTAGGGTAGATAAGGAGGGATCACGATGATTAGTTCATGCAGGTAGGGTGGCTAATGACAGATCATGGTGATTAGTTCAGGTAGGGTGGCTAATGACGGATCATGGTGATTAGTTCAGGTAGGGTGGCTAATGACGGATCATGGTGATTAGTTCAGGTAGGGTGGCTAATGACAGATCATGGTGATTAGTTCAGGTAGGGTGGCTAATGACGGATCATGATGATTAGTTCAGGTAGTGTGGCTAATGACGGATCATGGTAATTAGTTCAGGTAGGGTGGCTAATGACGGATCATGGTAATTAGTTCAGGTAGGGTGGCTAATGACGGATCATGATGATTAGTTCAGGTAGGGTGGCTAATGACGGATCATGGTGATTAGTTCAGGTAGGGTGGCTAATGACTGATCATGGTGATTAGCTCAGGTAGGGTGGCTAAGGACGGATCATGGGGATTAGTTCAGGTAGGGTGGCTAATGACGGATTATGGTGATTAGGACAGGTTAGGGTAGCTAAGGTGGGATCATAGTGATTAATTTAGGTAGGGTAGCTAAGGACGGATCACGATGATTAGTTCAAGTAGGGTGGCTAAGGATGGGTCATGATGATTAGTTCAATTAGGGTGGCTAAGAACAGATGATTAGGGAAAGTTAGGATGGCTAACAATGGAAAAACAATGGTTAGGAACAGGGTAGGATGCCTAAGGATGAATCATGATTGTTAGGGACAAGTTAAAATGGATAATGATGGATTATGATTGCTAGGATGGATTAAGATAAATGGGATTGGATTATGATTATTAAAGATGCATAAGGCTGGTTAGGAAGAAAAGTGTAGGATAAAACCTCTATATGATATGTACTGTAGTCTTTTTATACAGGTAAATAGAGCCATGTGTTTATGAAAGACTTCAATATGTACTTACCTTACAATTGACATGTTCAGCATTCCTTCTGAACCTAATAACTTATAAAAAAATGATAACAAAGAAGGTTAAAATACTGTTTTACCTGGTTTGCACTATGGCAAAAAACTGTTAGATTCTTAAGTGTCCTGTCAGTATAAATTTGTTTGTTGAACAATAACAAAAATAGTAGCTTATGAAGAGTCTTTTCAGAAGCCTATGTGGAATAAGTAAATGCTACCTGTTTGTATACTGTAAAATCCAAAAAATAATTCTCTTGAACTACAAGGCATCCTTCAATCAAAAGCTACTTTGGCACAAATACCCCTCTAACATACAGTAGGCCCCCTGAAGTGAAGCATCACCCTTTTTACTCTAAACACAATTATATTCTATATTATCAGCTGCTGCTGGTGACATTGCTTATGATAGAGCTGCTGATGTTGCTATTAGTACTATAACTAACAATTACGTCTATTACTACTACTACTACTACTACTACTACTATTACTACTAATATTACTACTACTACTGCTACTACTACTACTACTACTACTACTACTACTATTACTACTACTACTACTACTACTACTACTACTACAATTTACAATTTATTTACAAAGTATTGGCTATTGCCAAAGCTTATAAGTATTAATATTAACAATCATGTCACTATACCATTTACTAATATTGCAACTACTGATGAACCACTACTAGTAACATTGCCGGTTAATATTCTACTAGTATTGTTTACTATTACTACTGCGTTACGGTGTAAAATTACAACTACTTCTGTGTTGTATGTATGTTCAACAAAAAGGTATAAATTTGCTAAACCATAGTGTAATAGTCGCAACATGGAATATTAGTACCAGTAGTAATTATATTAAACAATATTATGATATTGTTATCTCATATCGTTATTACCTAGTATTTAAAAACCAAGTTTGGCTTCACAGGGAGACGAAGGCGATCCTGGTCTTGATGGGAAACCTGGTTCAAATGGTCAAGCGGTAAGTGTTTATTTTCCGACTTCTTTACTCCTTTTTTTAAAAAAATAAAGTTTTTAGAATGGTCGTTTTCTCGCGAGAAAGAAACTGTTTCAAAAGTATAGGCAAAGGGTCTTAGAAAGACTACTATCTAATTTTTAACAATTTATTCTTAAGTATAAACTTTATCGTTTAATCTGACCGTCTGTTTGGCATTCTGGTAATAGATTTTACTAGACTTCTTTCGTCTAGAGAAACAGACAGGGCAAGAAAACAATTTTATTAGTAAGCCTAACATGTTTACCAGACAAAGTCAGTTTATACTCTCAACTCAAGACTGTGCAGTAGAATTGGAATGATTTACTACCTAAACTTTATCTACAAATCAATTGTATAAATGGAAATTTATCATTCTTAACCCTTAAACGGTCAAGCCTTTTGGCCAAACATATATGGTTGAGGGGGGTTCAGTGAAACCCCCCTCCCCCAAAGATTCTCAATATGCCTTGTCTGTTTGGCTTCAAATTTGGCATGAACGTTAATTAGTTGACGCCCTTTCAATTAGTATTAGTCACGTGTTTATTTGACGGTTGCCGTGGTTACAGGAGCCAACAGAATGCAAAATTTTGCTGAATTTGTTTTTGAGAATTTCAGCGCTTTTAATGTAATTGCTCAAATCTCTTTTAAAAATCAGAGTAATATGCAAAACTATCAATTAGAACGATAATTTCTAATTAATATTGCAGTAAAACCCAAATTACAAATTTTTTGATAAAAATCGAAGTAATTTTTCATGTTTTCATTTTTTACAATCGTTAAAAAAAGTGGGCACGTCAAAATTCACATCAAAAGACGTGTTAACTAATAAGTAACAGCTACTAAAAAGGAATTGGGGAAATCTTAAAAACCCTTCATAAAATCTCAAAAAAATCGAGGGGGGGTTCGTCCAATCCCCCCTTGACCGTTTAAGGGTTAATCCTTTGAAACACCTCATTTAGCTGCTGTACAAAATCAGGAAAATCACAAAGGGCCACGAAACAAACCTTCGTCATTGTTAAATACTTTAATTCTTTCAATAAAAACATTGACTTTACATAGGATAAAAAAATAGATCAACAATTTTAATGCTCAAAATTCCTAACCGAACCCCGAAGTAAGAAATCAGGAAATTTCAAAATTTTTGGCAAACCGGGCCTTGAACTGAAAAATCCAAAAAATCCTGGCACACCAAGCCCCTGAAAAGGAAAATTTCCAAATTTCAGGCTGACCAACCCTGAAGTGGATATTTTCAAAATTCCAGGCAAACTGGGCCCTGAAGTGGAAAATCCCAAAAATCTTGGCAAACCAAGCATCGAAATGGAAAATCCCTAAATTCCAGGAAGACCAGGCTTTGAAATGGAATTTATCAAAATTTCTCACAAATCACACCCCAAAGTTGAAAGTCCTAAAATTCCCTGCAGACTGGGCTCTGAAGGGGAAAAAATTTCAGAATTTCTGGCAAACTGAGCCCAGAAGTGGAAAATCCCTAAATTCCTGGCAGAACTGGCCCCAAGATGGAAAATCCAAAAAAAATTCAGACAAACTGGGCCTGGAAGTGGAAAGTCCCAAACTTTCAGGCAGACCAAGCACCAAAGTGTAAAATCCCAATATTCAAGGCAGGCCAAACCCCAGAGTGGAAAATCCCAAAATTGATTCCAAGCATACCAAAGTGGAAAAGGTAAAATACCAGGCAAATCCGGCCCCGAAGATGAAAACTACAAAATTCCAGAAAGACCATGTCCCAAAGTGGATAATTTCAAAATTCCTGGCAAATAGGGTCTCGAAGTGGAAAAAACTTCAAAATTTCTGGCAAACCGGGTGCCAAAGTAAAAATTCTAGATAGACCAGGCCTCGAAGTGGAAAATCTAAAAATTCTAGGAAGACCAGGCCCCGAAGTGGGAAATTTCAAAATTTTTGGGAAACTGGGATACAAAGAGAAAAATCTTAAAAATCAAGACAAACTTGGCCCAGAAGTGGAAAATCAAAAAATTCCTGGCAGACCTGGCCCTGAAGTGGAAAATTATCAAATTTCTTGCAACCCAGGTCCGGAAGTGGAAAATTTCAAAATTCCAGGCAAATGGGGTCTCAAAATGGGAAATTTCAAATTTTTTGGCAAACAAAACTCAAAGTCAAAACTCCCAAAATTCCTAGCAGACTGAGCCCCAAAGTGCAAATTTTCTAATTTTGGGTAAACCGGGCCAGAAGTCAAAGATCATAAAATTCCTAGCTGACTGAGTCCTGAAGTGGAAAACTCAAAAATTCCAGGCTGACCAGTCTCTGAGTTGGATAATTTTGAAATTTCTGGCAAACTGGGTGCCAAAATGGAAAATACCAAAATTCCAGGCAGACCGGGCCCCAAAGTTTAAAGTCCCGAAAATCCAGGCCGACCAGGCACAAAGTGGACAATTCCAAATTTCGTGCAAACTGGACCCAAAGTCAAAAATCCCAAAATTCCTAGCATATTAAGCCTCGAAGTGAAAATTTTCAAAATTTCAGACAAGCCAGGCACCAAAGTGGAAAATCCCAAAACTTCAGCCAGACTATACCCCAAAATGGAAAATTGTAAATTTCTGAGAAACTGGGCATCAAAGTGAAAAAGCCCAAAATTCATGGCAGGCTAAGCCTCAAAGTGAAAAATCCCAAAAATCCAGGCAGACTGGGCCCCAAAGTGGAAAATTCTAAATTTCTTACAAACTGGACCTGAATTCAAAAATCCCAAAATTCCTAGCATACTAAGCCCTGAAGTGGAAAATCTCAAAATTCCAGGAAGACTGGGCCCTGAGTTAGAAAATTTCAAAAAGCCAGGCAGATGAGGTCTCAAAGTGGAAAACTTCAAAATTTCTCACAATCTTAGTGCGGAAGTGGAAAATCCCAAAATTCCAGGCAGACTGGGCCCCGAAGTGGACAATTCCGAATTTATTGTAAACTGGACCCAAATTCAAAAATCCCCAAATTCCTAGCCTACCAAGCTCCGAAGTAGAAAACCCCAAAAATACAAGCAGACTGGGCCCCAAGTTAGAAAATTTCAAAATGCCATTAGTACAGATGAGGTCTCGAAATGGAAAACTTCAAAATTTCTCGCAATCTCAGTGCCAAAGTAGAAAATCCCCAAACTCCAGCCTGGCCAAACCCCAAAATGGAAAATTGCAAAATATCTGAGAAACCGGGTGTCAAAGTGAAAAATCCCAAAATTCATGGCAAACTGGGCCCCAAAGTGGACAACTCCAAATTTCTTGCAAACTGGGTGCCGAAATGGAAAATCCCACAATTCCAGGCACACAGGGCTGTGAAGTTTAAAGTTCCAAAACTCCAAGCAGACTGGGCCCCAAAGTGGGCAATAGTCTATTTTCGCATCTGTAATAGCTGCTTTCTACAATGACAGCGGACTCAAGTTATACAGTGTTAGCCTCGTTTTGTTGTTAAATATTCAAAATTACTTGCGAGAGAGAACGAGAAGTCTCACGTTCAACAATACACGCAGTTGTAAGTAGTGTAAAACTACGTTGGAATTTAGGAATATTGAACTTCATAGTGAGGCTAACACTGTACAAATTGAGTCTGCTGTCATTGTAGAAAGCAGCTACTGCAAAAGTGAAAATGGTCTATTACGAATTTCTAGCAAACTGGACCCGAATCAAAAAATCTCAAAACTCCTAGCATACCAAGCCCCAAAGTGGAAAATCCCAGGCAGCCTTAGCCTGCAACGCAGATGAACTAAACACTGTAAAGTACGTCTGCTAATCAGCGCAACGTTTCATGTATTTGACCTCATACGAAGTACTGAAATTCGAGTAGTCAAATTTGATTGGTTTTTTCTCCATAAATAAGTAATTTGTCCGAAATGAATCGAAAAAAAAAAACATTCTAACCAGAAATGCACCTGCTATGATTATCCAATGAAATTTTGCGTTGTATGCTATATCCATGCAAACAATCAAATTGGACTACCCGAATTTGAGTACTTCGTGGGAGGTCCAATACACGAAACGTTGCATTGATTAGCAGACATATTTTACAGTGTTTTAGTTTGGCTCAGTTTGTCAGCGTTGCAGGCAGGGCAGACTGGGCTCCAAGTTGGAAAATTTTAAAATTCCAGGCAGATGAGGTGTCAAAGTGGAAACTTCAAAAATTCTTGCAATCTCGGTGCCAAAATGGAAAATTCCAGGCACACCGGGCCCCGAAATGGAAAATTTTCAAATTTCTTGCAAACCGTGCCCAAAATCAAAACTCCAAAAATTCCTAGCATACCGAGCTCCAAAGGGAAATTTCAGGAAAACCAGGCACTGAAGTAGAAAGTCCCAAAACTCCAGCCAGACCAGATCTTGAAATGAAAACTTGCAAAATTTCTGGCAGACTAAGCCCTGAAGTGGAAAATTATCATATTTCTGACAACCCGAGTCAAGAAGTGGAAAATCCCAAATATTCAGGATGATCAGGCCTCGAAATGGAAGATTTCAAATTTTCAAAGTGGAAAATCCCAAAATTTCAGGCAAACCGAGCCCTGAAGCGAAAATCTTGAAAATTTCTGCCAAACCGGTCTTGAAGTCGAAAAACCCAAAATTCTAGGTAGACTGGCATAGGCCCCAAAGTGGAAAATTTAAAAATTCCAAGCAGACTGGGCCTGAGTTGCATAATTTCAAAATTCCAGGAAGATGAGGTCTCAAAATAGAAAAAATCCAAATTATTTACAAACTGGGCTCAAAGTCAAAAATCCCAAATTCCTAACATACCGAGCCCTAACGTGAAATTTCAGGCAAACCAGGCACCAAATTGGAAAATCCCAAATCTCCAGCCTGACCAGACCCCAAAATGGAAAATTCCAAAATTGCTGGCAAACTAGGTGTCCAAGTGGAAAATCCCAAATATCGAGGCAACCTGGGCCCTGAAGTGGAAAATACCAAAAATCGTGGAAGGCCAGGCGTCGAAATGGAAAATTTCAAAACCTCTGGCAAACCAGGCACCAAGGTGGAAAATCCCAAAACTCCAGCCAGACCAGGCCCTAGCATAATTTCTCCAACTCTCACTCTCCATCTCACTCGATTCAAGGCATCCTCCTTCTCCAAACCAACACTCTTGCTCTCCTTCTCCACTTGCATCTTCCATGTCTTCAAACCCTTTTCAAAATTCTCCAAAACCAATCACCATGAATGTTTAAAACTTTCATCGTAGAACTTATTTTTATTTTTTGTGGCCGTATTATGCTCCACTCACAGGAGCAAAGAGGATGAGTGAGTGAGTGAGTGAGTAATTTTAGTTAATTCTAAAACTTTAAATATGACTCTTTCCATGCATTTCACATGATAAAACCATTAAAATTCCCATCTGATTTCTTTTTGTCATACCATACAACCAAACAATATATTAAATATATAATAAAATTTTAATAAAAATAACACAAATGGCAATAAGGCCAAACAAAAATTAATTCTGGTTTCTCATCAGAATTAGTTTTTTCTAAAAAGTAAATGAGGCATGCCAATGCAGTTTTTTTTTTTGGTTTATTAGCATGCAGCAGATAAAATACAGTACCTTTGCAACCTTGCAAGTCAAGAATAGCAACTCTTTATTTACATAATTAAGTACAAAATTTGTAATTAATATAAATCTTTTTAGAAAATAAAAATGTAGAAATTAATATCGATAATGAGCAAGATAAGAGAGTCAGTAAGTGTGAAAATTATAATAATCTCTTAGTTTTTAGTTTTTTTAAAAAAAAGAAAAGTTGATGCGGCCTTTGTTTTAGCAATGTGGGCTGTGATGAGAAACCGGGAATTTCTTTTTTATTTGGCCTAAACTACATAGAAAAAAAATCAGCCATTGACCGTTTTTAAGAGTTACAGACATTTACCTGTTAAACATGACAGTAAACGAAATAAATGGATTTAAACCTTAAATGACTTTGCTAATTTTTGTTCTCGAAACCCTGCAGATTTCCTTGGTTGTAATTCGTCCGACATTTTTTAACTTTGCCCCATGCCATCTCGCGCTTGGCGAGGATGGCAATGACGTAAACATTAAAACAAAACAAAAGTGGTAAAGTGTGACGTCACAAAAATAAAAATTTTTGAAATTATGGAATTTTTTAAAATCATCGGAGAGATGAAGACTTAAATTGTATCCTTGCCAAAATTCAGCATCTTGGTGCAAATCGCCGGCGAGATATTACCACAGTTATGCGCTAATGACTCCATACAAATCCTTCTAAAAATGGCTTGGTTCTTCACGTTAGGAACCGAGCCAATTTAACAAGGATTTGTATGAGGTCATCAGAGCATAACCGTGGCAATATCTCATCACTGATTGGTGGTGAAAAGCTAAATTTCGGCATGGAGGCATTTTTCATCTTGTTCTTTCTAAATGTAACTACAGGATTAGTAAATTCACAAATCAAATTTTTGTGACGTCATCACCTTAGTATTCTCTTGATTAATCTAAAATAAGGAAACTCTATTTCTGTTAATGTTTCTGTTAATGTTATATGCGCACCTCGTGGCGAATGTTTTTACTTTGTGTAAGAACAGATCAGTTTTAAAGCTGATTGCGAGACATTTTCTCTGAACAAATTTTACAGTGGCCCCTAAGCGTACACGGAATAAAATCTCAACCCTATCTAGAAAGGTCTTTTCAGCCGCACACTTGAAATGTATTTTCAAAAACATTTCAAACAATATTGTCAAACTCCAGAATAAAAAGCTATTGTATTGATTACTTTTATTATTGAAACGTAGCTAAACTTGCAATCAAGAAAGGCGAACAAAATGTTTCATTTAAAATTATAATTTCTTTTTAAAAGACCGTGCTCCGTACCAGAGAACCGTAAGCATGGGAAAGAGATTCCTGTTAGAATGGAGCAAGAAAGAGATTCCAGATATTGCTATTGAGACCAGAGGCTCGTTTACTGAGAGGTATTTATCCCAGAGGAGGGAGAGATGACTCCAGATTTTTTGGGGAGTGAGTGCGCGCTTGTCGTATCTCTTAGGGGTAAAAATTCCAAGGATTTGGTATAGCCGGGTGCCAGAGATGAAATTTTGACATTTGAATACAGACATGATGCGGTACTTTTTAAAGCTTTCTCAATATCATACAAACAGTGAAATAAAATCGTGCATCAAGTTGTTGTAACTCTAATTGGTATAAGTAATCGCATGGGGCCGAGTAAAATTAAGGATTAATTTCACGAGTGTTTTCATTTTTCTCCAAAATTGCCCGAGTCGTGGAGCGACGAAGGTAATTTGAAAAAATTGAAAACACAAGTGAAATTAATCCGTAATTTTACGAGGAACTATGCGATTACATGTTTATGACATTGAGGGCAAAATTCTTCGCGCGCTTTCTTCTAAACCAATCATATCAAGACAAGTAGCATTGTATAAATGCAAATCAAGTTTTGATATGCAAATTCATTTAACGGCTTTCAGGCAAGAAATTTTAGCCATGAAAAAGAGAGAACAAAACATTAAATTTATAATTCCGTTTTCATGAACTTAGGCCCACCGCGAAGCCATTGTTGCCAAAACAACATATTTCGCAAACCAGTGACCAATCAGCGCCAAGTAATTTTTCCTCAATTTTTCCTCCTCCAGGGTATTTGTAACTATTTAATAAAATAGCAATCTCAAACACAATGGCACGGGAAGGCGGAGGGGGGGGGGGAGTATGGACAAAGTGAAACATGTATCATTTTGGTACAGTTTATGGTAAAATCAAAAGCTCCACAACTGGAAGGAATCAAGCCTACTAAATTAATTTATTGATAGTCCTTTAGCATAAAATAAATACAATGGTGACGACGTCGATGATGATGATGGTTACGATGATGTTAGTGATGACGATGATGACGACGAAGACGAAGATGATATTTACAGTGATAGTGATGATGATAACGATAAAGACGATGATAATGTTAATGACCTAGTTGATCACAAGGATGTTCATAATGATAGCAACGATCACACTAACTGAAAATAACGTTTTTTAATGCCCGCGCATGCGCAAGCAATGAATGAGTATCGTGGGGGTGAATGTTGACGGAAGTGGTTGTAGACCGAAAGTTGTGAATGGAAATTGTGGACCGTAGACGGAAGTGAAAGTGCCCTGCGAGCGTTGCTCCATGGTAAAACTTTTGACCTTCATGTGCACGGACCTAGTTCGAGGCCCGTACTGACCTTTTTTTTTTATTTTAGTTTTTTTTAAACTTAAAATTGCCTATAATGCCTTTTTCTTACTTTGTAATGCAATTTAATATTAAAACATTTGGAAAAAATTTATGATTAATCATTAGACTGTTTAATATTGTTGTTCTAAGAGCTCTTTGATTATCTCAGTTTTCAGAATGGACTCTTACTGACAAAGATCATCGATAAGTATTCTCAAGTCATTGGAAAGGAAATTAATTCCGAGGTCAGTAATTTTCATAAAATTGTGTTTTCATTTATTCTAAAAGACAACAGGTCTTTCCTTAGCTTATTATATTTTCAGCAATGAATATCTCGTTTCTGATTGGATAGCTGCGAATTCATAAACAGGTTATAGAGTGTATTTTAGGTTATTAAGGGCAATATAGAAGTTGCTATGGAAACACCCGCAAGCGCCAAATATGAAAACGAAAACAAAATGGCTGACAGTGGTTTTGCTATTTCAAACCAAAG
Organism: Zoanthus solanderi; assembly: GCA_024336925.2. Lineage (NCBI taxonomy): Eukaryota > Metazoa > Cnidaria > Anthozoa > Zoantharia > Zoanthidae > Zoanthus > Zoanthus solanderi. Next base: position 1,889 of record JANCMA020170606.1, on the reverse strand, counting down.
CGATGAGCAACTAAAAGAAATCTCTAAAAACTAATATACTTTGAAAGAAAAACAGACCTGGTTGAAAACTGAAGAATACGAGTACGAAGAGCTCGATAAAATGTTGCAAGTAGATATGCCGAAATATGATTGTTGATAAACAAAAAAAATTACTTGAACTTGCTGGTGCATTGATTCATGGTCGCTCGTGATTTCGGCTCGTGCAATTTTGAGAACTCCAAACTGATCACTTGCGTCCATAAATCACGAAATGCTTTACTTACAGAGAAGACAAAGTAGAGGGACACTACAACTGGGGGACTGGTATCTAAGCTATACTTACACAGACAACAAAGTAGAGGGATACTACAACTGGGGGACTGGAATCTAAGCTATACTTACACAGACAACAAAGTAGAGGGATACTACAAGTGGGGGACTGGTATCTAAGCTATACTTACACAGACAACAAAGTAGAGCGATACTACAACTGGGGGACTGGTATCTAAGTACACGGTTTAAGCAACTCTACGTACGTTGAAACGCTTGACTCGCGTAAACTGAATTAGAACCTTAGAACGTTTGGAGCGTTTGCTCTTGATCAGGCCATCACAAATTTACCAGTCGTTAAATAATTCAACGAGTCGCATCTAAATATTTGTTTGTACAGTATTTTGCAGCAGACAAGATGTTCTAAAATGTTTTGTTAATCAAATCGCAAGATAACTCTGCTTTGCATTCTGGGATTAGAAAACTAGGTTCTTTACGAGCCAAGTGGCCCATGGAGCCGGCACTTCTCTGCGCTTGCGTAGTGTTAAGCAGAGGAGGTACTTTGACTCCCCTCATTTACCGACCTCGCGAAAATGGAAAGCTGAGAGTGAGCTTTGGCGGAAGAGAAGATCACGATCTTGGCAGAGCCATTGATCGAACTGGGGACCTTGTGGTCGGAAGGCAGAAATCTTACTAACTACGCCATCAACGTCGGTTTAATGGTGATGGGATGATAAACGTTGTATTTTACGCATTGGATGTTACCTGGACATTAGTAATTGAAAACGCCCTTTGATAGACTGGATTTATATAGACGCATCGCCACATCATTAGCTCGATGCTATTTCTCTTTTTAATTAAAAAGGAATTGAAACTGATCTAAAATAGAGTTATAAAAAAATGTTGAAAACGTACGAAGACGTATTAAAACCTTTAAAACCCACTAAATTTTCGATTACTGACTGTGACCTTTGTAAGAGTAAAAACGCTTAAAATTAAAAGTCTAGCAAAACGCATAGTGAAGCATATGGTCTGACAAAAGCTTAGTACACCCGAGGGAATTTTTTCCTTTCATTAATCGAGCTTTTGTCCGTTTCAGAATGCCAGGATTACAAAAAATTGTTGTTGCCTCAAAATTGCTTTGTACACCTTTTTCTTTGACTTCCACATAGTTTGAATTTATGTCGTGTGTTGTTGTTGCCGCGTGTTGTTCAATTGCTGAGTAATCTTTTCTCTTGTTTTGCCGATTTTACTCTTAAGTTTGGAAGGAAAAATTAAGGTTTTAACGACCATTAGTTAACCGTTATGTGAAGTTCTTTTTTGTAATTTTCTAATTTCTAACTGAAAGCAGAGAATTTTTTTTAAAAAAAAGAAATAGAAAATAAACGTACTTTCGGAAAGAAAAGTAATAATTGTAAAATTGAAAATGTAAAAATGTATTTGTAAAATAATTCAAAAAATCTGCGAAGTTGTAAACGAGTTCGGATATGCTACTGAAATTCCTACAAATTTTATTTTTCCTGCAATCCAAAAATAAACGGAAAAAAGACTTTTAAAAACAACATAAACTAGTAATAGCTATTGCTAAGTGCCAACGAGCAAAACAAAAGCTCGAGGACGACAGAACTGAGCTCTGCAAG
>JANCMA020170506.1:0-13773 GCA_024336925.2 Zoanthus solanderi | reverse complement strand
TTTCCAGCGTGGTTAGTCCTTGTAGTGTAGTGGTTAACACGTCGGACTAGTAAACCGAAGATGTGGGATTCGATTCCACCCAAGGGCTTAAGAAATTGTTTTTTGTTCAGCACTAGAGTCAAACGAAGACTGAGAAAAAAACACCACGCAGAACTGTATGGATCCCAAGGAACGGCAAGAAGCCAGCCACTGTATTCCGGATTTTGTAGCCAGCACATTTGAAAACTACATTCACCGGGCATTTTGTTTAAGATCAGGCAATTTTCTCAAAGGTTGGTCAAATGATAAACTTTTCAATTATTTTATAATAAAAAACAATCGGTTGATGAAATGCGTGAAACTCAACAAGTTCACTATAGCTGCTCCATGTGGCCTAACCAAGCAACATTCCAGGATGTACAGGGGTATCGGATGGAAGATTTGGAAGAATTATAGCAGTTTTGGCTACTGGAGATCAAGACAGCCAGCAGCAATGGATGAAAACAAGATTGATCATGCTGCATATTTTATCTTTCAGTAAACGATTGCGATTCAAAACAAACAAAATGAAACCTACAGAGGGGGGAGAAAATTTAAGGACATTTCAAGGATCTCTACTGTTTTGTTTGTATGCCTCAAAATTTGAAAACTGAAATTTATGGACTTTCATGGTTTTTAAGGACCTGGACGAACTCTAATTTCAGCTTGGTAAAGCAGTGAATTCTTTTTTGCTGTCAGAATTTTAGTAAACTAAAAGAAAAGCACAGCAAGTCCAAATGGACATTGAAACAAGGTAAAGCCATCTGAAAATATTTCTCAAATTGCAGGAAAACATATTTAAAATAATACTTTTGCAAGCACCTCGAAAACTCACTATATCTTTCCGTTGGTACCCACCTACTTCACCACAATTACCCTTCTACTTGAAAATTTAATGAAACCCCAGAAAATGTGGTAGACATCAATCAAATACAGTTTGGATTTATGCCGGAAACAGTTACCTCAATGCCATCTTCAATGTCCATCAGTTGCAATAGAAGTTTGTCGCTGATGACAAAACCGGCCTCTATGTTGCCTTCATTGACCTAGAGAAGGCATTTGATCGTGTGCCAAGGCATGTCCACTGAACGTCTTAACGTCAGACAGTGTCTAAGTTCACAATAACCCAGAGTTGCCCTAGTTCTAAAATGTGATTCCAGACAATACGGTATTGCCAATGTCAGCTCTCGTCAATTCAATGGCAACACAGAGAAATCTATAACATATGCTTCAAGGTTCATCAGCAGCCAACCCGTGCGCAATAAGAAATATTTTGTTTATTTCAGACAAAGTCTTATAGGAAACAGTTGCATTTCTATAGCCACCCCTATCAATATTACATCTAAAATCTACTTTCACTGGTAGTAAATGTTCCAAACAAGACACTTACCGGATATCTTCCACTTCTGTGTCACAATCACTTATTTTTTTGATACATTCTGGGGAATGTTTGCCACTAGAACAGCAAGACTGAGGATTTGGCACATTCAGTTCCATTGTCCATTTTGGAGGTGATGTGATTTCTATTTCATCCTTACTTTCAATTCTTTGTTTCTTTGCACATGATGATAGCTAGATCATTTGTGAATGAGTAAAAAAGGAACTTGTTACCTAGATTTAAGACAAATGTTTTTTCACCTCATTTCAATTAAAAAAGAACGAGTTATTACTAAAACTTTGAACAAAATTTCAGTAACTGAAGAAAGTGATGGTGAATAAAATATAAATTGTTTTTAATTTCCATGCCTACCTTGTTTCTATTGGCTAGTTTTTCATCTCTCTATCTATATAAACTCTACTTTTTTTGCTTTTCTTCCCTTTACTCCGACGAAGGACTAACATCCGAAACGTCAGTAAGAATTCTCTCTTTTTTACGGTGTAGAATTTACATTTTTATTACCTAACTGTTTCTTTAGAAACACCGAGGCAGCTTAAACTAGTTTACCGCTAGTTGGTTTTCTAAGTAAAAACAAAACCTAACCTGGCCAGGAGTTCTGAATCTTTTCTTTGGAGCTTGGAAATCACCTTCAGAATCATCTTCAGATGGAATACCTAAAAATAAATAAAAGAAAATAATTATTAGTTTCCACGGTTTTTTATTCTGGGAGGAAAAAGAAATGGCTGCACAAAAGTACATTCACTCTCAACTCTTCCTGATACTAGCTAAGTAACACTGAAGGACAATTTCTATAAGCTTCCACTGTAACACTGTCAAGAGTTTTGTTTTCACAATATTGATTTGTTGAAAAGCTAGCTATGATAATTCTAATTACAATGTGTATTTTTAAAGGATGAGTGTATAATTAAATCATTTTAGTAGCTATCATAGTAAAAGAAGTATATCATCATCATTTATCTAAGTCAGCATTTTCCCCTCTTACAAAGGGTTACTGATTCTTGCACCATAATGACACTCCCTCTTTCCACTTCTTTCTGTTTCGAGTACCCTCCTCGTTCACACCAACCTTACTGCTTTCCTTCTTCACCATATCTTTCTATGTGATCTTCAGTCTTCCTTTTCCTCTCAAGCCATCCACTTCCAGATGCTATGCACTTTTAACAAATTCATCATCTTCCCTCCTGAAAATATGACCCATGCATCTCAAACCACTTCTCCTTATTACTTCCACAACAGTTTCTTTCAAACCTAACCTTTCCCTGAGCTCACATGTTTTCTTTCTATCAGTTATTTTAACACCACACATTCATTCATGAAAATCAAAACCTTACTTGCATATGAGTGTTCGTGAAGTATTTCATTTTTAACAGAACAGTTGTTTTCTTGCTTACAGACACTTGTATCTTGAGTTTTTTCACACATCACTATAGGTAAGAAATGGAAAAGATTAGTACCAAAAAAATGGCATTTGTGCATAGTAACATATTTATGCCACTTGTCAGCACCATTAAGACACTTCTTGCAAAACATGTTTTGCAAAACAATATCAAGTAATTTCTGCCTTAGTAACAGCAACTGAAATTGTGAGTCTTTTGCCAAACTCTGAAAAAGGGTTGATCTACACTCTTCTGCAGGTTCTGGTTTGCTTATAAAATTGATGAATGCTTTTTCACAAATTCCACAAATTTTCTAGGAGTAGAGGGAAACTATCTGTTTTTCCAGGGCCCTGGAAAAAAAAATCAGAATGTCAGTTTTCCAGGAATTCCATGAGTAGCAATCACAATGGAGCAAGTATTTGAAAGGTTTATGCCAAGTGGGACAAGCTAGTAACTTTAACCAGTGACTCAGCTCTCCACGTGAGGTATAAGAATTGGCACACCCAGGTCAAGTTAACTTATAGATCAAAATAACATTTTTCAAGGAGCATGGCAGGTGAACATTTTAGAGCAAAACTGACAATTTAAACAGAGGCAAAAATGAAATATAAAATATTGTATGGAGTCTTTTTGGAGTGTTGGAATGGGATCCTTAAGACTCCATACAATATTTTATATTTCATTTTTGCCTCTGTTTAAGTTGTCACTTTTGCTCTAAAATGTTCCCCTGCCATGCTCCTTGAAAAATGTTATTTTGATCTATAAGTTAACTTGACCTGGGTGTGCCAAAACTTATATAGGGAAAATTGATAAGCATTTATTGTTTAGACTCAAAGAGCATCATTGGTTTGAGTGAAAATCAACCTTTGTTCGGGCATCTGTTAAATAAAATATAAATTAATAACTGTTTGCATACAGTTTCTTGAAGTACATAGTGTACCTCAATAAACTGCCAGAAATCTTTGAGCCTTTGGATCTAGATGAACTTTAAAGAACATGTTTTAATTGCTGTTCATGGTCATTGATTTGAGTGATAATTGGTTGAGTTAGCTTATTACATGAAGAATTTACAACCAACAATATGTACACAAAGACCGCAAATTATTCTAATCTTTAACTATAAACTACTGCACTTGTAAATTTTTTAAAAAATGATTATGAATTGAGTTATAATCACAAAATTGTTACAAAACATGAGATTTGTAAATGTTTCTTAATCCAAAAATATGATTTATCAACAATGTTAACTTTCATTTGACTAATAGTCACTATGATGTATTTAAAAATGTCAGACTGACATGGTTTTTACCAGAAAACAAACCTTGACCATCTTCTTGATCTTGTTCGACAGCTCTTGAATTATCATTAACAAAAGGTTCTGCTTCTAAGCCTTCTGGTTTGTTGTGACACAATTCTGATTAATAAAAAAAAAATCTCAGTTTATAGGACACAATAAAAAACCTAATCAAAGTTTTACATTATGAAAGAAACTTAGTATTAGGATAATTGCAACAATGCTGACTAATTCCTGAGAGTTGTTAGAATGGGTATCTAATAGAATTCTGTAAGTACTGGCACAGGCTCTTCATCTGATAACATAACAGCCCTTTTCCAAGACACTTTAGAAGCTCGTGAAACCCAGGCTCTAGACTGTTTTGTGGATGGTTAACTGACATTGAAATCCAATGAAGGAAAGATCAGAACTATGTACCCAAAAGCCCCGGACAATATCCTGAGACATGATATACAGTTGGAAGCTTTTCATTCTGCTACTCAACAGCAAATGAAGACAGTTGAAACCTGTTGCTGTCAGTTACCTAGAAGTGCAAGTTCAAGAGATACCTTACTCCAGTCAAGCCAAATTAGACATGCTACAAAGACTTTGGAAGAGAAAGCTTAGCTATTAAGTTGCTACTGGGGGTGCAACACTTTTGGAGATTTGGAGCACTTCCAACAAGATTATCCATGGTTCAGAAAGGAAGGAAAAGATCTGATTTCAGAAAATGGGGCCTAGTAAATCTTGAGTGACTGGCAGAGTCACAGACTTGTCCACTTGTGATATGCACACCGTAAGAACCAATACAATATAGTAGCTAACAAAGCTATAGTCATAGATGAACAATCAGTCATACTTCTCATGGACACAGGCATGAGTGTCTGATAGCTTAAGTTGTCCTTCTACCAGGAGTTATCATCAAATAACAGAATTGCCCTTGTTGAGAGTACAGAAATTTGACCTAGAAGTCAGTTATAAGAATGTTACTGAAATAGTATGACATGCTCACTCAAACCCACAATGCCTCTCCAGGGGGAGAGTCAACACTTCATGAGATCAGAGTTGAGAGCAAGAAAGATGCTGAATCTATAAACATGGCACAGTTCCTTCCTGGTACTTTCAGAACTTATAACAGAGACTTTCTTTTTAGAGATGAGCTCAGTTTGCAAAATTGGCTTATATTTAATAAGGAGAAAGACTTATTGTACCAACACCCTTCATGAAGAGATGCTAGAGAAGCTACATTCAAGTCATATAGGCACATATATTATTATTAGTTTTCTTCCATATTTTGGTTTTTGCACATATTTGTTTCAAAAATTTATGTTAAGTAAACTTAAAACGGGTACCTGACCCAATCTTGTTCATCTTATTACATGCTGTCCAGGTCAATGCTTTGCAGATCTTGAAATCTTTAGAACTCAGAGTCAAAAATCCAGGAGCCAAGGTATTTGAAGTTGTCCACATGTTTGACTGGGGCACCAGATTTGACTGACATGGTGGTGTTACCGGCAGTAAAGATGAATTCAGTTTTTGCAGAGTTACATTTGAATTCAACACAGGCTGCTGTATCTTCAACAGCATGAAGTAGAGCCTCAGCATCATTGACAGAGCTTGATGGTATAGCAACGTCATGGCATAATCAAAATCGGTAATGTAGGTTGCTGAGTGTCTATGACTTGTTCTGGGTTTGATAAGCAGTCCTTTTTTGGAGTGAACATAGTCAAATGTATAAATCTTGTTCTTGGGGGGCGAACTTTTAAGAATTCAGGACATTTAGTTTTTAATTCATTGCCAAGCAAGATCAAAGAGGCAAGTTCTCTAGCAATTTTTAAACGCCTTCTTAAAGGACATTTTATCTGATTTCATTTCTTTTCAAAATTTTAGCAATTTTAACCTTGTAATTTTATTGTAAATAGATAGATTTTAATTGTAGCCCTTTTTTTTTTAGCACTGTATATGTAAGTCTTATAGAACCCCTAAGGATACCAGCCTTGCAGCTGATTGCATTGGGCCACCCTGGAAAAATACAGTTGTCATTGTCATTGTTATGAAAAGGAATGGGGAGAGTGTGTGTACCTGCGGGGCATAATTATGAAAGTGAAATTCACATCATATGTTGCATGCACAGAAGATGGAAGTGTATTCCAGCATAAGAGGTGACACTTAGGTCTCAAGACAGAGGTGATCAAACTAGTAACAGAAAAACCACCTGTAGTGAATAATCACTGCCCACACAACAAATGACCCTTGTTTCCACCAGCCATGGACTTTGGAAACTAACATTACTAGGTCATTGCAACCTCCAGCAGCAGCTGTACCCCAATCTCACCAGGATTAAAGTCAACCCATACAAACCAGAGATGTAGAGGCACCTTACGTCAAAAAGAGATGAAGTGTTGTAAAACCACCAAATGAATGTGTTTCAAATTTTAAAAAAACATGGACTATGTCTCTTAAAGTGAATAGGCAACAACATAACAAATATAATTACCATTGCCAAATCTTTTATAAATTTAGATATTGACATTTAAATTTATTAAAAACTACTTTTTTTCAAACTTTGTTATGAAAGGGAAGTTGTGAAGATTAGTAGATTAGTAGGGATTCTCCTTCATCAAATGCAATTCATACAAATTTATTATATTATAATAACCTTATAATACCAACTAATAAAACAAATAAACTGCAGCTTACTCACCCTCACAGTTAGTCTGTTCTTTTTTTGCTTGTGCTTTTGCTTGTTTTTCTTCAAAGCAAACACATACCATTATTGAGGTGACTGACAGATTTAATTTGATATAACAAAAAAACAGTTTTTCATAGACAGAATAACTGACCCTCGGGTCTGTAAACAGACGGTGGTTATGTGGGAGACTTTTCTTATTGCAACAATAGTACATTATTTCACAACACCCAATGATAATCTAGAATTTACATCTGATTGTATTTAGTTTTGCACGCATAAGAAATAACTATGAGGTTGAGAGACTATAAATAGTTGTGTCTTGCTGTCTAAACTGTGTTGATATAATTTTGTTTGCAAATATTGAATGTAGGTTATATCAATATAAACTTTTACCTTCATTAAAAAATGAAGGAGGAATAAAGTATCAAAACAGTCACCTACCATACTCAGCTTTCTGCCATGCCAGACATGAGCAAAGAAGGGCAAGACTTTTTCCACTTCCTGTTGGGCTTTCAAGCAAAGAATTTTGCTGCTGAGAGAGGCTTCTTATTATCTGAAAAACAATCAAAACTTGCTAAAGAGAAAAATCAACAGTAAAAGAAAACTATCTAAAATAATTACTAAATAACACTAGAGCATCATTTTCGTTTAACCTCTGTATTTTCCCATTTAGGATGGGGTTGGACAAGCGATGACTGCTTTCCACATCAGTCGATCATGCACCATACGCACCTCCACTCCCAACAAGTTCATATCCTCCATCACACACTCCATTTTTTCCTAGGCCTTCTTGCTAGCCACCACCCCCCAACTCTCACCCCCTCTGACCTTTTGACATGTCCAAACCATCTCAGTCTTCTCTGCCTCACCTTATCAGAAAGGTCTTCAACTCCACACATCTCTGCCACCTCACTGCTAGACTTCCCATCTTTCCACCTCACTCCTGCTATGTATCTCTAGTTAATACTGAATGCATATGTTTACAGAGTGAAAACTCCCAAGGGGTCTCCAGGGCTCGACACTAACGGCAGCCAACTAGCCACAGACTAGTAGAAATTCAGTTTTGGCTAGTAAGTTTTCTATTTCCACTAACCACTTTGGTTAGTGAACGAAATGAAACTAACTGAACAAGACTAGTAAGTTGAAAAGTTAGTGTTGAGCCCTGGGTCTCACTCACATACATGAGGTTCATATTGAATACTTAAAAACTTCCCATCTTCAGATTGTGTCTATCAAAAAAAATTCATACTTTTTATTTTTAGCATATCCAAAAAAATCTGTAAGTATTTTTGCATTGGCAAATTTATTTTTTATGTTTTAAAATGCTAAAACAACTTCCACTTTGGTTTTGGTCAAAAACAAACTTATAAAGAAAATATAAAAAAAAAACATAATACCACACAAGCAGTAACTATGATTTGTGCTTATGAATTAACTTATGTTGTTGTTGATTCGAGCTGACAAAAAAACAATGACAAAAAAACAATAACAAAAAAATCCTGGTGATTTTTTGGTGACCCAAAAAGTTCCTAAAATCTTTTATAGAACCAAAGCCCAAAAAAACCTCAAAATTTCAGAGCCCGAAAACCCCTTCGGAGTCCCCCCCCCCCCCCCTTCGGGGATAGACTACAAACTTTTGCTAAAGTCAATTGCCCCGACAGGATGTATTTACATAAGGCTACTTGCTGAATTACCTGATGAAGGAACTGATGATATACTTTCATGCTCAGTGTTTGACCGGTGCAGCTCGAGTAGAAGGTGCAGATGTTGAACGATTATACCCAGCCACTCCACGGATTGTGTTCCTATACCTTGTGGAATCTACAGTTGGAAATCGGCAATGAAGTTCTTGCACAGCATTAGTCGAGTGCAAACTGTCTGCACTGCTTGACGAACCAGACAGAACGCTTGATCTCCGTACTATGTTCGTAAGTTCATTGGTACTTTGAATGGCATTTTATGCAATTTTGAGAATTTCTTCCTTTTGAGAATCGCTCCAACCCGAAAACCTAGCCGCCATGTTCAAAACACCTCATGGTGGTGTAAGGGCCCACAATAGATAATGGGATCCACTAACAATGCGCAAAGGCCTACGGGATTTGCTCATAAATTCATGCAGAGGAAAAATTAATTCATGGTCAGAAAAAATTACTAAATACAGAAAAAAATAATTCAAACAACATATAAATAATTATAGGATATATAAAATTAATTCGTACACGTATAAATGATTGTAGTAGGAGATATAATTATTGATGAAATAGCAAATGCCATAAAAATAATTGCAAACACATTTTTATTATTGCTGTAATAGGAAAAATGTATGAGGATAATCTTGACCAGAACGGACCCCCATAGAAACCAATCAGTTACAATCTGCTTAAAGTGAGATTTGATTCTAAGTACCGCAAACTAACAATTATACCGTGCTACGCACCTACCAACAAAGCAAAGTGTGAGGATGACACATCGAATGGACAAATCTCCAAGCATCTGCGTGGAATCGATGTTTATTCCCCTAGTTAAATCTTTCACCTGCCGTGGGTAACGGATGGAAATTGTCAGATGGCCAGCTAGAGGTTCAATGGACAACTTGTCCCTCTGCTCCAGAATCACTCCTCGAATGCGTGCAATGTAAATGCAATAAAGGCTGTAAAACGCAACGCTGTTCTTGCTTGAAGTCTTGTTTAAGATGTACTGACGTCTGTGGTTGTGCAGATTGCTATAACGGTCTACAAGAAGAAAAAGGTCGATCAGAAGACGATGATAAAGAGGAGTAGATGGTTCCGCATTTTAAATGAGAAGTTAAACTCTGTTTTTGAAAAGCCCAAGTCAGATATCCAAATTAACAATGGCAGTTCTATTTCTAACCATTCCAGTGAGTAAATCTACTTTTTTTTCGGTTTTGTGTCTTCACGGGCTCCAGCATCCATCAGTTCACGATGGCGTCAAGCAATCGTGTTTTTTAAAAAACAAAATTCAGGTTTCATATTCATTTACTTTATAAACATATGTTAGCGTCAAACATAGCCTGGGCTACCTGTGGTACACGTTGGATTTAAAATAACTTGAGCCCACCGACTACTTGTAGGTCTGCGGTACGACGTAGAAGCCTAGCGCTACAAATACATGGTATCGAGGTTTGACGAACAGAAAACGACCAATATGGCGGCTCAGTGCTAAGTTTTATGTTGTTTAAGTTTCTTAAACGTGATTAACTAAGTATCGTCATTCTTAAAACATGGAGGCAGTGAGTTCTCTCCAGTCTTTGGCAGGTTACGGCCATGGGGACAGTGATATCGAAGATTCAGACGAAGAAATAGATGATTATATCTCAGTGAGTTCAATTTCTGATGTTCGTCCACAAGTCAAGTCAAGCTCAAGACTTGTTTCATACGATGATGTCGTTGAAGAGGAGGAGGAAGATAATCAAAACGTAAAGGTAAAGAAAGGTAATGTAGCTGTGGGAGAGGATGTCAGTTTTATGGAAGTTAATATGGAAACAGATGAAGTGGATGAAAGAATCGCTCTCAATCGACTCGAAGAAAAAACAGTTGCACAGTCAACAATGGAAGAGGTGGTTGATAAAGGAAGTGAAAAGACCGAGTGGAGATTGTCCAAATTCAAAGTTGAACTTCCACCAGAACCGTCTGGCCGTTGCTCGAACAAGTTACAAGATAAAATAACTCGATTGCTAGAAAAAAAACACAAGGAAAACATCGATTTGAATGCAAGTGTTCAGAATCGCAAATTGTATAGAAACCCAAGCATTTACGAAAAGTTAGTTAAACATTGCTCTATCAACGAAACCGGAACAAACTATCCTGAGAGTTTGTTTGATATTAAAAGCTGGACTGAGGAATCTTTTTATGACAATTTATTAAAAGCACAAAAGGAAGCACATGAAAAGAAAGAAAAGGAGAAATTAAAGGGAAGAACACAGGTAGAATTTGTTTCAGGAACAAAGAAATCATCTGCTGGTGAGGAAGGGAAAAAGCGGAAAAGCAAATGGGATGTTAGTGCTACTGGAGTTGCCGTTAAGTCTGCCAGTCCAACTGTTAACAAGGTGATTAAAATGGTTCCACCAACTTTGCCAGTAAATATTCCCGTTGTGAAACCAAGTGATGCTGCTATCGCAGCTGCAAAGAAACCTAAATTAAACTAAACCTATTATGGTGTATCATAAATAAAGAAGGTGCAGAAATACTTGATTATAAGTGCTCCAGCATTGAAGATTACTTTATACAGTTTCTGTATACCAAACAATGTGGTACACAAAGACAGTTAAACCAAAAATAGTACCATAAATTTTCACTTCAAAGGGACTTGTTTGTTAAGTTATATTTTACAGACTGTTCCTATGGTATAAGCAGAAGAATTTGATAATCAGAAGTTATTGCACAACCTTCATGAAAATGTTGTTTTTCTCCATTAACATCAATTATTTGCTGATAATTACAAAAATCGCTTTTCAGAATATTGAAAATGATTTAAAAGACAAACTTCATTTGGAAATATGAGACTAATACCATATTTGACCAAGTAAGTGGCCATCTCCCCACAGTAATAAATCTGGGCAAACTTTGGGGTTGGGTGGTAGCTTGAGCATGGTTGCTGGCTCGGTAAGTTTCCAAATGTAATTTGCACAGTAATAGCCCTTTTTTGAAGCCCAAAAACACATTGCACAAGTGAGTAAATGTAACAATTTAATATCAAAAAACAATTGCTGTATAATTACCAAAACTCAGTTCAGTTTTCATGATGAAGAAGCATCCTCAAAGTTAATCACTTTGTAATCACAGACACACAAAAAAAAAAAAAAGGAACGTGGGTGTCAAATACAGTAAAATAAGTTATTTACATTTTTACTACTTCATTTTCACGCTTTTATCCAATTTTATTCAAAAAATTTTTTCTTCGCGTTTACCATTAATTCATTTTACCCGTCGAAGGCTATAGAACAGATAGCCGAAAGCTTGTAACAGATTTTAATCTTTTTAGCCAGAGATCGCTTTTAAATTTTATCATGTTTCATCCTGGCTACGGCCCTTCAATATTTTTAAAAAGAAAATTACATGGCCGCTTGGAGATACGGATAAGCGATACTATCAACACTCGACGATAAAATCCGTATCTCTGCACAGCCATATAATATCCTCTATTTATTTTTGCAGTTTATGAGAGCACAGACATTTAGAAATAACAAAAGCTAGTCTGACTAAACGGCCATGCGGAATAAGTTGCAGGTTATTCAAGTTATACGGTAGTGTGCTCAACATGACAGTCAAAACAATATTTTTCTTAAGGTCTTAAGATGATTGCTTTTAAAAACAGTTTCATTTTTAAGAAGCGTTTTTGCCCCGCTAATCTCGATCTGATTTCTTTCTTGCAGTGCCTGTCCTGTGAGATCAGGCTCCAAGAAAATTTGAAGTGTGTCACTTGGCTTGAATGTTTTTACCTTCGAGGAACCTCGCAAAATTCTCGCCAGGCTTCTTGCTGATTTCCATCACCTCGGTCTCCTTTAAATTAATTCTATCTTCCTACCATATTTTTCTGTCATTTTGTGCAATTTTAATGTATTAGGTGACTTCAGAAACTTTAAAGAAAAAGCAGAGAGTTGACTACTTAACTTATTCAAAATCAGCTCTAGTGTAACTCTCGTCTGGTCTGCAAAGAATCGGACTAAGTCTGGAAAGAATCTAACATCATTCCATTTGTCAAAGTACAACCACCCAAAGATGAATGTGATACAAGACCAATCTCATTGACTCCTGCTTGTCTAAAGTTCTCGAGGACTTTGTGGTGGCGTGGTTATTGCAGGATGTGAAGGGAAAATTTGACCCAAACCAGTTCAAATGCCTTAAAGGAAACTCGGCTACTTTTTGCTTGCTTGACATGATTCACACTTGGCTCTCCTACTTAGAATCACCAAGCCGCCATCTTCACCTCTGTTTTTTGGATTTCTCCAAAGCCTTGGATCACATTGGGTACAATATATTAATAGACAGGCTACTAGAATTGGGAGTACGTAGATGTTTAATTCCACAGATCATTGACTTCCTAACTAACCGTCGACAGCTTCTGAAACTAAGGAAGACATTCTGTGACTGGATCCCAACAACTGCTGATGTCCCCCCCGGGAACAAAGCTTGGTCCCGTATTGTTCTCAATAATGATCAACAGTTTGAGGATCTCATAGAGGAGTCTTCTATGGAAGTATGTAGACGACGTATCCTTATCTGAGGGGCTAACAAAAACCAGTACCTTCTCCATCCAATCCATTCTCGACACTATTGCCTCCTGGAGCTCCGACTTCTCAATGAAACTAAATGCAAAGAAGTGCAAGGAGATGCGGGTATGCTTCTTAAGGGATACTCCAAAGCTCTCACAGCTGAAATTGATGACCAACCTTTGGAACTTGTCACTTCTCACAATGTTCTCGGCCTTACAATCCACAGTAACTTGAAATGGAACTTTCACATTCATGATACAGTCAAAAAAGCCTCCAAACGACTTCAAATCCAACGTGTTTTGCGCAAGGCAGACGTCGATACTAAGGACTTAGTAACTATTTACATTTCTATAATAAGGTCAGTGCTGGAATATTGCTGTGCATTTTGTTACCACGCCCTTCCCGGTTATTTCTCTGATGAGCTAGAGCGAAACGTGCATTGAAAATCATTACTCCGGCCCAGTGTGACGCAGAAACATTACCCCTCCACAACCTGACTAGAATCAAGACGCAATAACCTTTGCACAAAGACCATCAACAAGATATTAAAAGGAGGGCCCCTTTTTAAACACTTGCCAAAGAGGCGTGTGAATACTCACAAATACAAAACAAGAAAAGCCAATAACTTTACAACTTTTAATTGCAGAAAGGAGAGATTCAGAAACAGCATTTTCCCAAAAACAATTATAAGTAATAATTCTTGAACTTATATTTAACAATTAGAATACGAGCTCGAAATTTCTATCGCCTGATAGAATGACGAGGGCGATGCGCATGCCCAAG
>JANCMA020170505.1:0-23937 GCA_024336925.2 Zoanthus solanderi | reverse complement strand
ATAATAATAATAATAATAATAATAATAATAATAATAATAATAATAATAATAATAATGACTTTATTTAGGTGTCAATTTATATATATTTAGCCGGCTAAAGGCCTACTAATTGGCGACACAATCTTTACCACTCTAAGGTGGACGGAGACCTTTCACATGACAGACGAATACACACATAAACAAAGAAGTCTCCGAGGGCCTACGGTTTAACGTCCTTATCCGAGAAGACGCAAAGGTCTAACCATCTGCAAATATTAAAACAAAGGCAGTGCCTTCTCCTCAATTATTTTAAGACCCTGAGTGTTGGTCTGGCCGGGAATCGAACCCAACCCTCCCGCACGTTAGACTGACACCTAACCAACTAGGTTAACCAGGCGGCGGTTATAAAATTCAAAGTGTAATCAGAATACTTAACAATAGGGCAACAAATCAGTTCACGCAACTAGATAAATATTAAAGGGGAACTGAACTCTGAAATCAACTTTTTTAAAATAAAAACCTGAAAGGTGTGGAAACCGTATTTAAAGTTTTTTTCCTCGTATCGCGCTGATTTTCCGAGAAATTCTAGTTTGAATGGGCGTGTTTCACGCTATCTGGGGTCGTTGAGCATGGGCACTTCTCAACTTGTCAGCGGTAAACGAAGGTAATGTGTGACGTTGGTTATGGGGAAGCGAGCGAGCGATTGTATTGTTATAGTTGTCATAAGCTTGTGTATGTGTTAAGAATGAAAGGGAATATTAAAATGGTGTGAGATGTCTCACTTCAATGTTGAACCGCTAAAGATCTTAAAACATCTTTAAAGATCTTCCCCATATCTGAAGTCATAACCTCCCGCTTACTCCGCTGATTCTCTATTTCTATATTTAAACTCGAATTTCTCGGAAAATCAGCGCGACACGAGGAAAAAAAACTTTTAAATACGGTTTCCACATCTTTAAGGATTTCATTTAAAAAAAGTTGATTTTAGGGTTAAGTTCCTCGCCTTAAGCTTAGCAACTTTACTGTATTATAACACAATAAGTTTTATTGTGCTATTCTTAGGAGGATGTTCATAGCTATCCAAATTCGACACTTGAAAGATTTTAAACGTTCACAGTAGAGGCTTGCATACACTTAAGATATATTTAAAACAGATAAACTAAGCAACCTGTGTCATTAAACAACTCCTTACGATAGAAGTATGAGCCTTCTTATAAATCTGCCGTTACTGAAAAGTGTAGTAAAAGCATAATGTTTGTGGGATGTGGCATTAAAGATCAACGTCAAGTACAGGTTGCACAAATTTTCTAGTAGCTAACTTGAAGCCACTATAATGGGTAATATTACCACGTTGGTAGCAGGGCATAGTACCCACTATCGTGCCTTCAAGTTAGCTACTAGCACAATGTGCAACCTGTAGTTCACGTTGATCTTTATAGCCACATCCCACAAGCATTATGCTGTTACTCATCCCATCTTATGTTCTTTTTAGGAACCTGAACCTGTTTGCTAGCTATGCAATGCTGATGAGGCCTAAAAAGGCCGAAACAGCTGCTTATAAGATCTAGCCTTGGTAGCTAGCCCGTTCAGGGATAAGCCCTGGCGTTATTCTACACCAAAACAGCTGCTTATAAGATCTAGCCTTGGTAGCTAGCCCGTTCAGCGGTAAGCCCTGGCGTTATTCTACACCGAAACAGCTGCTTATAAGATCTAGCCGTGGCAGCTAGTCCGTTCAGGGGTAAGCCCTGGTGTTATTCTTCACTGAAACAGCTGCTTATAAGATCTAGCCGTGGCAGCTAGTCCATTCAGGGGTAAGCCCTGGTGTTATTCTTCACTGAAACAGCTGCTTATAAGATCTAGCCGTGGCAGCTAGCCCGTTCAGGGGTAAGCCCTGGTGTTATTCTTCACCGAAACAGCTGCTTGTGTTATTCTTCACTGAAACAGCTGCTTATAAGATCTAGCCGTGGCATGCAGTTTGCCCGTTCAGAGCGAAACAGCTGTCCATGGCTGCTAGTAATCAAGCTTACTATATTTTATGGTAGTTTAAAGGGGTGTAAAGCCCACTACTAACGTGGCCATAGTGCCCAATATAGTGGCTCCAAGTTTGCTATACTAGCACGTTTGTGCTATTTATACTCGAGTTCATCTTTATAGCCACATCCCACAAGAATTGCGCTTTTACCATTACAAGAGACCAAGTAGTATAGAAGGGGAAAAAAGTTGATGAACGAGAGCAAAGGAAATCGATGGTTGGGTCAAATGTTGGGAGCGGTTTTCCTTAAGCCTGGTTTCTATATCGTTGTAAGGGTCTGCGACCACCATCGGCAACCGGTTGGCGTCCCATCGCAGACAAATGGAAACACTTTTTTCAGCGTCGCCGACGGTTTGCTACGTTCAATCGTAATGGTCGGGAAAGTAGGATCAAGTTCTACTTTCCCGATCATTACGACGCTACCGACCAAAACATTTTTTATTGGAAACACTTGTCGGCGACCATCGCATACATTTTTGGAGCACGTGCTTTTAACTGTCCAATCAAAAATGAAATAATAACCGTGACGGGATTCTCGCTCGAAACTTTGTCCTAAAAACATGTCGGCGGCAAGTGAGACCAACAAAATCGAGGAAACTAGCGTAGAAATAGACAATGAAACCTTGATGAATAATGTTCAGAACTACCACTGCATCTACGATAAATCATGCATTGACTACAAAGTGCCGCCGCAGAAGAAGCGTAACGCCTGGCAAAAAATAGCTGAAAGCATGAAGCTTCCAGTCGACGTGATCCAAAAGCGATACTCGAGTATTCGCACAGTGTTCTCAAGGTACATCAAGAGTTTAAGTGTGAGGTCGGGTTCAGGCAGGGATGATGTTCCTAATATCAAACCGACCGGTTGCCGATGGTGGTCGCAGACCCTTACAACGATATGGAAACCAGGCTTCAGTGGTGTCTGCGATCGTTTGGGAAATCGCGTCGCCGATTATCGCAGAGACTTAAAGATCATATGGAAACCAGCCTTAATAAAGATCTTTGAACTTAAATTTGCAAAGTTTTGAGAAGTTTCATCACGAAAATTTAATTCAAGCGATTTAACAGAGCTACGGTTATCTATCACAACATCACTGATTTCTTGTGCAATGGCTTTATGTTTTTCGAACATCAATTATTCCAAATGTTTATCAACTACGTCCTGAAACACAAAGAAATCTTCGGCTGTGGAACTTCTTTGTGCACTTATGTGCGACCACACTGTCGCATGCAGGCTCAATGGTCAACCAGCCAAATAACTGGGATTTTCAATGTTGTTTGGACCACAAATCATGGTCAACCCAGCCAAATAACTGGAAATTTTAGTGAATTTACCTGCGAATTCCATGCTAATGCCCGAGCTCCTAACGCAATATATCGAGATAGGTCGAATACGAAAAGGCCACATGGTGAAAGGTATTGACGTCGCTGGGGGTCGAAGCGACAAGCGACACGCAAAATCTTCATCAAAATACGCCACTGAGTCTGACACGTTAAATTGCCACCCAGCCAAATATCTCATCTTTACAGTGAATTTTTCTAAAAGCACTCCGTTACTGCCTGATTTTCCAACGCAAGATCGACTGCAAAAATTGCACGTGGTGAAAATTGCTGGGGGTTGAAGCGATAACCGACATGCAAAATCTTGATCAAAATTCGGCATCGAGTCAGGCATAAAACGCAATGTTTCTTTCCTAGAAAATGCATCACTGCACAACTTTTTGATGTTTTGATAAATAACTCCACTCATATTTTTGTGCAATAGCTCTTAAAACAAATCAACAAACTTTCACTCCCCTCCAAAATGCAACCACACCGACGACGTAGAAAAACGTAGCTGATCTATATTAATCAACAAGTCACCAGGGTCGCATGAAATCGAGGCAAAAGATGGTCGGTCGCCCGAACGAAAATCCCTCAAAGCAGGATGGCATCAAGCCTGAGCCCCGCGAGCAAGGCAAGATTAGGATTCGTTCTCCTTCGTCGAACGCAATGAATGGCGGAAAACCCTAGAATACTCTGGAGTGGTAAAACAATGAGTTTCATTTCGTGCGTTTTAGCAACTGGGAGCAAAAATTATAATATTGTAATTAATCTCATCGCAGCATAATAATAGATTTTTAAGCACTGTTTGTGTGCCGAAACCCTTTGTGAGTTGAAGTTGATACCGTGCAGGTGGCTCAAACTAAGGTTGTGCTCAATGGATTGGCTAAAGTCTGCAATTCAGCTCAGTATAGTTGTGATATTGCTGTGGCAGTTGGTACAGGCTGTAATCGCAGCGCTCAATGCGCTCAGAAGCCGGTAGGTAAAACATTTTCAAGAAAAGAATTTGTTCATTGGAAATGGCTTTGATAGGGTTTAAATTCAAACAACAGCTCGACTTACAGCTTTTAAGCACTGGACAATTTTTGATAGTAGAGTAAGTTTTAAACAGCAAATTGATAAAACTATAAGAAAAGTTACCAAATAAATGATGCAGTAGAATATCGTTAGAATGTTCTATATCTGGCCATCTGCAAACCAATTATTCTTCGTTTTTGTTGTTTACCCAATTTTTACTTTGTCTAATTCCGCTTCAGTTCTAAAGCGATGTTAAAAAACTAGCTTTTAATCACCTTCATTGAGAAAAGCACAAGGATCACGCACACACTTGTTTTCTAGCAGGTCTCAATTGTTTCAAATCAGATTTTGTTGGGAAAAAGTAACAAAAAAGTACCTAAGAACTGTGGTATACCGGCATTTGTGCACCATGGCTTCTAATGATTCACCAAGGTTTAGGGTAAATTGGGACAAACATAGCCAACTATGGCGCAGTAAGTTTCCTACCAGTTTTTTAAAAAACTTATTTGCACTTTTGGTAACACGAGTACGAGGTCAAATTTTGCGTGTTTTCCAAGCAAATAAACAGAGAACTGCAAATAGTTAAAAACAGAAGCAGCATTAAAAAACGAAGTTTTCTTGTTTTAAAAACGTTAAAGGATAAAGACATTGGTTTAAGTAGTATTTAAGAATACTATTATTGCAACCAATGAAAGAGTCACTTTTCGCAGAATTCGATCGTAGTTTTTAATTTCTGTAATGCCTACTGAATTTTTACACAATGGAGGTATTTCTGGTTCGGTCATCCTGGACGAAATGATACATTACTCAAGAAAAGATGACAATCTGTTAGGGAATCAGGTTTTGCTTTGTAAACCTTCCTTAAATAACATCTTTTCCAACATATTTTAAAACCCAAACATAATCAAATATTCTTAATTACTGAAACAAGAGAAATCACTCGAAAAACATTGAAATATAGTCCAACAATGTAACACAATTATTCTTTGACAGAATAAACACATTCAAGTTCATTTTATCCTGTGTAAATATGAGGATATTTGCTGGCGGCATATGTTTTTTATTTATTGGGTTCTTTTTCTTGTGGTTACATTTACTTTCCGTTTTATAAAAACACTCGGAATTTACTTTCATGAGTACAATTTATTTGTATAGCAAATATAAAGCTAAAAACGCCGACTGTTTGACACAAAATTCTTAATAACTTGTACATTTACGTCATAATCTTTCAGTTTGATTACGTGGAACGTTTGTCGTTAATGAGCGCATCCTCTAACATGCTAATCCGTGCCTACACAGAGATATCTTTTAATTAGCACCTCTTCACACCGTCTGATTTAATAGAAACTCAACAATATATCTGTCTTTTTTATTAAGTTATTAAGATCCAGCGAAAAGTGAAAATATGAACAGAAAGGTTTGCCTAGAAATTACTGAAATGTCTAATTTAACAACATGATACGCTCTCAAGGAATAAACTGCACCGTGTTGTCAGTAAGTGTTTGTACTCATTGCCTGTGAGTCAACTAGCTTTGATGTATACCCCGAATATAAATTTGGAAGATAGAACATATAGTTTTTCTTTATTATCAATCATAATAAATGTGAGAGTATGTCAAGTTCTTCTCGAAAAAGGTTAGTACGAAGTTTTTGACTGCAGCGGACACTATCCTCAACCAGTCTAACAGCTGTTTTAAAGGTTTTCGGACACATTTTAAAAGTTGCTTGATCTCATAGATACAATATATGACGTGCTACGAACACGCCGATTTAACGAAGTACCAGGAGACTGGACAATTTTGTTTGTGATCGAGAGTTCGTTAAATCAAAAGTCTCGATATAGCGAAATTTCATCAGTGCGTTGCTTACTAGAGGTTTATTACTGTGTAGAGTAAAACAGGATATCAGTGGATCTCGTGGCCACATTAAACGATTTTGTCAACAACATTAATGGTATTTTATTGTTGGTAGACTGTCAGTTCTGCTCACATTGCTCATAATTGTACAAAAGTTCGCAAAGTATCTTGAAAATTATGTTTGTATTTTCCTTTCTGTTCGCTGTAGATCGAGGTTTCATTGTATTGTTTGTCTTAATCTTGATTTTCTTCGTGGTCCTTACAGTTTGACCATGCAAAACCTCTTGCCTTAAGCTTTTGACAGTCAAGCTCACTCCAGTAAAGTTTATCTATTTTATTTATTTGTTTATTTATTTATTTATTTATTAATTAATTAATTTATTTGTTTACCGTGTACAATGCAACCTACCCCTCGCAGATGAGGATTGATTTGATGGCTGGGGATCATCTACAGATTAGCTAATTTAGAGGAAGATGGTGAATTTGATTGATTTTAACTTTGAAATTTTCCAGATTACATTTTTCGTTAAATATAGAGGCGGGCAGATTGTTCCATTGTATACTACAGTTCTAGAGAAAAATGATAGGCGCTCGGAAGTTGTGGTAGTTTTGAGAGGAACAAGGCTTTCATCATGAGTGTGACGTGTCTTGATATAACGATATAACGAATTCGCATCATTGCGTTGCATAGTTTTAGTAAAAAGCAAAAAATTCAACATTAATTTCTAAAACCACAAGCAAATGGTTCAGTTGTACAACATTCATTCCTATAAATGCGATACAATATTCGGCAAAAGTACCAGCTTGGTTCAGTTTTAAGCGGAAAGACTTGAATTTATTCCCTTCCTTGCTAAATATCTGTGCAGTTGCCGCTAGTTTCGGCTCCGTCTTTCAACAGGGTATTTGAATAAAATCTTCGCAGTTGTTGATAATAGCATTGTTGATTGGGGTAAGGACCCAGTGATGTGTGTTTAGATCTGAACGTCTGCGTTCGATCCTTGGCCTTGTCGATCGATCGAGAATTGATGATTTTTGCAACCTTTTTCGCCACACAAAAGAGCTTTTGTCTTCTATATTTTTATTGCCTTTCTGTCGATGGAGTTACCCAGGCAGTGAGAGAAGGCCCAGAAGGAAATGATATGGTTCTTTTCCCGCATGCAAGTATTAGTATTAAAATTGGTAGAATTACGATTGTTGATATTGAGTTTGTTCGGTGGCTTAAGAAACGACGCTGTGAACGATCTTTGCGCTTATGAACGCTTATGCGCAATTGAAGTAATTCCTGAAAAAACATGCAAAAAACAACAAAGTTGTATATTATAACTAGAAGTTTCTAACAGAAAGTGAAGTGCTGCGTGCTGAAGCGAATATGTTACATCATGAGACACTGAGAAAAAATGGATCTGAAATAATTAATTCAGTAATATATATTGCTTTAATATTCTAAATTTGCAACTGTAATTTAAAAACTGTGGTCGAAAATGTTTTGTGGATCATTTATCATTGTGCTGAAATTTGATCCAAAGAAAACTTAATTTGACAGATCACGAATCGCTTGACTATAACTATAAAAATAATTTCAAGCAATTCAAAGCTACACTCTTTTTTTTTTATAAAAACCTTTTTTATAAGAACATGAGGCTGGAAATCGCCAAAAATTTAAGAACAAGTTAAGAACATGCTGAGGCTGAGAAAAGGTGAAAAACATTTATTTATGATAATAATCTATTGCAAATAATTCATACAGTGTTATTAAAAAATTTGCGCTTCGGTGGGCTTTTTGACTAAAGTTCGCAGATAACAATTTTACATCACATGTTTTTTCATTTACTAAATCGCAATTCTTACAGTTATATCTCTTGTTTTCTTTCGTACCAGCTACTGTATTTTAAATTTTGATACAGTACAAAGTACATGTACAAATCAATGTATACACAAATGTACCACATACGGTACATGTATTATTTATATTGTCTAAAATCAGTAAAGATATTTTAAGAACTTGTTTAAGAACATTTGAGGCTGATATCCCGAAAGTATTTAAGAACGTTCAGCCTCAACATAAAAATTCGACGTTCTTATATAAAAAAAGAGTGTAGCCACATCCCGCCAGCATTGCGCTTTCACTATCTGAAGAAACACAATACTTCCACCACAATTTTTGCAGACTTGAAAATGTTCAACATTTAAAATAAGTTTTTTTTTTTTTTAAATTTCTTTTCAAAACTTACTATGTTTAAAATAAGCATCATGTGGTTCACAAAATGTTTGAAGTACACCTCAAATTTTTCTACTTCCGCCGCCCCTGCAGAGTAACAACTTGGGCTCATTACAAATTAAATTTTTTTCCGTTTATCCTTATTTTAAAAGTAGAATTTTACCCCATAGTTCAGCTTCGTTCAGTGCTACATAACAACTCATTACGGAATTTTTCTGATGCTAAAACTCAAACCATTACTGTTAGTAGTTCAAATGGTTGGAGCCAGAAAGTAAAGAAAGGTAATAATAACATTTCCCCAGAGCTTAAACAGTTTTAAAATTGGATTGTAGGTTACAACTGTTTTTAAACATCTGGTTAACGTATTATGTTAAACATAAAAATTTCTCTATGCCTACAGGCGCGTGAGATATCTTGTTAATTTTAAAACAATATGTCCTTAAGTAGAATCTTTGATTAGACAGCCGTTTTATAGCGTCGTCACTATATAACCCAATGTAATGATTTTTTTCTACTACTAACACTCAAGCCCTCATTTTTTTCTCGATAAAAGTGTTTTTGCGATGCTTTAGCAAGGTTTAACTAGCATGGTATGGTCGACAAATTAAAATAGTTGCATGAATTGCAATTTACTGCCAAGATCTTGTAAAACAGAAGACTACCTTGCAGATAATCCTCAGTGCATGCGCACTTAAGATATCCTTTTCACATTAGCTAATCCCTTAATTTTGAAGTATGGCCTTTTGAAAACTTGACAGACGTTTCAACGCCCTTGTTACATAACAGCTTAATGATTTCATTACTACTATAAATAGAATCATAATCGTTTAGTAGTTGAATTGATTTTTGGTTCGAAACAAGTTTTACTGAGCTAGAAGTGCAGAGTAACTCCTTAAAATGTCTGGTTTTTATGTTGAATTGCTCATCTTTTTGAAGAATATTAGTTTTTATTGAAGTTTCAACACCCGCAGTTTAAAGACTTGGCAGTATAAATGCAGACAGAATTAATTGGCAGGTCAGTTGTAAGGATTTTAGTTTCAAACTTCACTAAGACAAGTTCATTACTTGGGTCAGAAATAATTTCAATCTTGATTGCGTCTCGAAAACCAGGCGAGTTCCTGGCTAGCTTTTACCTATAAGCCAGGACGCACAAAGTGAGAACAAGTTTAATATTGCTTAACACAGGTAAATGATACAAGCTTTATGACCGGCTTTTTACTTGCAGTAAGGGAATCAATTGATCGACATCAACGTAGAGAAAGACATCATAATTGAAGAATGTTTTTAAAATGTCTTCATTTGTTAAGTTTTTTAACCTTAAAGGCAAAATACCCTATAGGCACAATTTGATAAATTACAAATTAAATCGTTTTTAGAAGTTGATAACTCACAGTGTAAAACGGCTTATAACTCTCTCAAATTGTTTCTACTGAAACATCGACACAGCATGCCATTCACTCTATAGGATCTTACGGAACTTACAGCATGAAAAAACAAACTTGTTAGCCAGTGTTTAATTGTTGAGCAGGCAGGTACCTTTTTTAAAACAACAACCGAACCACAAATGCATTTATTTTACATGTATAGCGACATATGCACCACATGGTATTTCACCCGCAAACAAGTATACACCTAATAAAGGCAGGAAGAGAAGAGAATTATAAAATTAAAAATAACAAATATCAAAACAAACTGTAATAATTACAAGTCGGAAACTGTTATATTCTTCCTCGACTTAATTATAATATTTGATTTTCGCTTATCTCATGGTAAAGAAAATATTATTTTTTTACTACATAACTCATATATTATAAACTATTTCATAACTGCATGAGTCCAGTCAATGTACTTGGGTATTTTAACAGTAAGTCTAATCTAAAAAGGTTATAAGCAAAATAACGAGAGTAGTTGCGGCATTGTTCCCTGCGGCCGTTGCGGGACATGTTGAACCTAGAGACCAAGAGCAAATTTTCTCTACTGGTGCCGGGAAGTCATTGAAAGACCAGCACATGAGGTATAAAGAGTTTAAAAAACCCAAATGTTGTCTTACTGCCAAATTTCTCTGAACTATAAGGCTTTTATAATTTAAAATGCCTGGTATGCAGCGTTATGAGATTTTGGGCTTTCTGTGGTGATGTGTAAATATAACCATCATATGTTCGTATGTGTCAGATGGTGCGTAATTCATTTGATTTGACGATCAGTTGTTTTCCACGGGTTGTCAGTATACAGTTTCGTTTCAGGAGCCTTTTTTTGTACACAGCTGCCAGGTTTTTAGTAATTTTTCTGGCTACCGGGCATCATAGTATTTTCAAAATCGTATATATAGTTTAAAAAAATGGCCTGCCCGACTGCATAACGTACATATAGGTGAAAAATCGTGCCCGGTTACCGGGCATATAGCCACTTCGATAATTTTTTCTGCTACTAAAACTCTATTTATCATCGTTTTAACTATAAAATATTTGGTTTTGAGCATTACAAGGTTATTTACAAGGATATAAGTTTGTAGAACGCATGTAATAACAGAAAATAAAGAGTTACACAATAGTTAAATGGATATCGCAGTTTCAAACAGCTGCGACTGCAGAGTAATTTCTCAATTACTTGGAAGCTAATAATATAAAAAATACATTCCATAATATTGAAGTACAACCTTTTTGACAGACGTTCCATCGTCCTGAAACATAACAACGAAGTGCTTTGGTACCGCTGACAAAACTAGAGCCATCAGTAAGTCTTTGTTTAATAGTTGCAAGTTTGAATATAAATTTGTGCGAAACACATTTTACTGGTAAGATAAAGGCTTTAGACATAAGACGTTGCATAGCACTTGCTTATGACTTTGTTATCACACGGCTACATTGGGTTTACCGCTGCTTGTTCGATGTACCGCTTTTAAAATTTGAATAATCAAGTACAGATAGCACATACGTGTTAGTAGCTATCTTGAAGCCAGTAGTAGTGGACACTACTCTTTAACTGAATCTACCATAAATAATAGTGAGCCTGAATGTTAGCAGGCCATGGACAGCTGTTTTGGCCTTAGGCATTGTTAACACTACCCCTTAAATCTACCATAAATAATAGTGAGCCTGAATGATAGCAGCCATGGACAGCTGTGTTGACCTTAAGTATTGTTAACACTACCCATTAAATGTACCATAAATAATAGTGAGTCTGAATGATAGCAGCCATGGACAGCTGCTTTGGCCTTAGGAATTGTTAACACTACCCCTTAAATCTACCATAAATAATAGTTAGCCTGAATGTTAGCAGGCCATGGACAGCTGTTTTGGCCTTAGGCATTGTTAACATTAATCCTTAAATCTACCATAAATAGTAGTGAGCCTGAATGTTAGTAGGCCATGGACAGCTGTTTTGGCCTTAGGCATTGTTAACATTACTCCTTAAATCTACCATAAATAGTAGTGAGCCTGAATGTTAGTAGGCCACGGACAGCTGTTTTGGCCTTAGGCATTGTTAACATTACTCCTTAAATCTACCATAAATAATAGTGAGCCTGAATGTTAGTAGGCCATGGACAGCTGTTTTGGCATTTTTAGGCTTCATCAGTCTGGTCATCTAGCAAACAGGCTAAGGTTCCCACAGGAGATGATAAGCAATAGTGAACCTGAATGTTAGCAGCCATGGACAGCTGTTTTGGAATTTTTGGGCTTCATCAGCTAGCCTCGAATCGAGGTTGTTTCGCTTTTTCTGTCCAACCTATGCGCATGAGTGCGTCGGTCTTTTAACATATGTGTTGAATTCAAAATGTGAAGAAAGCAACTGGTGAACATTTTATGCAAATACAAGCAGATTTCGAAGAAGTTACGATTTCAAATTTTGTCAAAACTTGGGGACTGCGGCTCTCTTTATGTCCTGCGAATTGCATGTGTTTTTGAGCAGCGTTTCAGTGTAGAAAGTTGTTGCTTGCCAAGGTAAGGAATGAATGATACAATCAACCGATAAATCAAAGGAAAAATACGCTTCAGATATGAATGGCAGCTGAAAAATTTAGCCAAAGAACAAGAATACTGTTACCAGATGTTTTCTTGAATTTTATCCTTACCCTAGACATTTTAGAAAAGGATAGCTGGAGAAATAGGTTTTGAGTTTAAAATCATTTCATATTTCAGCTTTACTTAATTTGCCCTGATTCGCGGTTAAAACGGCTTTTTCCGAAATGAAAACAATTTTCTTTCGGTGAGTCGCGATGGTTTGTATTCCTTATTTTACTATAGGCTTTCAAGTATAAATCTATATAACCACAAATTCCATGTAGAAATTATGAATTATAAAAACTTATTTGTTTTCTGTCTTGCTGTTTATTTTTAATTTCGTCTCTGTAAGTGGTTGTTAGACAATGACCCCAAATCAAGTTTTTTATTAAAAAAAATGACAGGTCTAAACTTAAATTGTTACTGGTTTTTGTACGAAGCCAGGAGTCTTATCTCTTAGTTGCTTTTAAAAAGTTTTCTTTTTAAATCTCATCAAAGTTTTAAGTTTCTTACTTTTTCCTAAGTTTCTACTTACTGGGTTACACGTAGCAGAGAAAAATTTATTTTTGACGCAAGCCTTATGTTACATCTGATTTGAAGATTTATTGCTTTTGTAGGAGAGCTCTGGCAAGACCATAGGCTACAGCGGAGCCCTCAATACAATATACAGTATATAATTAGAATTCAAAGAAAATGTATTTTGTTAAAAAACGGTGCGACAGTTTTAATTAAAAAACTGGGACCACATTATTACAAAGACAGTTCAACAGGTTATTACAAAGCTACATTACAGACGGCTTGAAAATTTTTGTTTGAAGACTCAAAATAAACCGTTAAATTTTTTTACAAGGGTGGAGTTTAAAAAAATTTAACTCTGTCTAGTGAACCTGTTCAAAAACTGGCCGGCCGGGGAATTCACAAGATAAAACTTGAAATTTCCTCCCATGTACACAAGCAAATTGAGTTACGTACAATAGAACTAGAAAACTTGACATTGACACTTGTCAAGAAAAATGGGTATCTTTGATAAAACAAACAATTAGGCTAACCGTTCATGTTTTTATTTCTTCCCTAGCAATGCCGATGGTGACAAAAAGATAAAGCAACACGGTTCATGGATATTGTTATCAATGCCACACATGCACATGGTGAAACATAAACCTTTCCTTTATGCAGGACAGACAAATTCCATTACCTCCTTCTCAGGTTTTGAATAATTATAATCGCTAGAAGCAGCCGGATCGAAAGAGGAACATAAGTCACTCGCAATGGAACACAAAACATGGAATATCAGTGAAAACGCAACAGCGCAAAATATCCCTCCGCCGTGCTTTCTTCACGCATGTCGGTATTCAGTTGGAGAGAAGGTTGCATTTGTTCTGTCGTTTTCAATCGTCTTCCTTGTAATTCTACTTGGCAACTTACTTCTTTGCTACCTTATTTTCAAAGAACGAAAACTCCGGGTAAGTTCCACATGGCTTTCTATTCTTAACCTGGCAATTTCCGATATAATAATTGCGGTATTTTGCATGCCAATCTTGGTGATCCAAGTTTATACGGTGGAGTCTTGGCCATTTGGAGAAACCATCTGCAAAGCCGTTCCATTTTTTCTCAACGTTGGATGGATTTCTGCGATAATTATCTTGACGATAATCAGCATTGAGAAGTTTATGGCCGTTTGTTTGCCGTTTAAGTGCTATTGGAAATCTTCTTTCGTAAAAGCGGGCATTTTTCTCGCTTGGTTTACAGCAATAGTGAATGCACTTTATTACACAATAAAAGCTGACAAGAAGGTGATTACTTACAATGGTAAAAAATACTGCATCGAGTCCGCGAGGTGGTTAACCACTGAAGAGAACAGACACTATCTTGTCACAAACATCGTTTTATTCTACTTTGTTCCACTTGTAACAGTCTTGGTTTTACACATGGCCATAATCACAAAGCTGGAATCCAAAACTCTGCGCAACTTACACGAGAAAATCGCAGGTACCCAACGACGTCGCAACAGCAAAGAAGCCATTAAATTGTTGTTCGTAATTGCATTGTGCTTTGCAGTTTTCACGACCCCATATGAGGCGTATTGCATTATTGTACTGGTCGACCCTCATCTGCTTGATACGAACACTGATTTCCACTTATTTTCTGTGTCCTTATGGTTGTTCTTTTTTAACCTCTCAACACACCCTTTCATCTACGGTCTCTTGTCAAAGAAATACAAAACAGCACTAAAGAGAGAGATTTTTAACCTTACTTTCAGATCAAGCGAGACGCGACTATCTGTCAAATTTTTTCAACTTGATAAAGCAGTTGTAATAAACAATGCTTAAAGTAAAGTGAAAGTAAGTTAAGAGCAGGTTGGTTTAGCACAGTTTAGAACAAAAAATTAACCTATGAAAAATTGCCATAAATAGCCTAAATCTTTTTGTCATAAATGGAATGCTGCTCGGTGTTTCTACAGAAACAGTTTTATAAACTATAACCATTCACGAAGGACTACAGTCCCGAAACTCACTTCCAAAATTCTTCTCACTACGGTGTAAAATTATCAATTTATAAAACTGTAAATGTTTTTCTGGTTTACAATAGCTTGGGAGTAAAGGTCAAAGATGACCTTTTAAGAAACATCGTGTTTTACTGTTTTCATCTCCTGTTTATCATTTAAAGTCTTTAAAATGAAGGAAGAGTTGTCAAATGGTTTATTTTAAAAATATTCCAAAAGGCAAAATATATCATCATGCTAAAACTATTTCAAGAATGAAAATAAAAGAACTGCCCATATGCTGGGCATTTTTCGAAAGAAATATAACCTTGAGGATTTTAACGAAAGCCTGAAGGCGACTGGTGATTTTTTACACCAAAAACATTCTTAAAGTTTAACAGCTGCCATTCCAACAACACAAAACCTATATATACTCAAAACAAAACAAACCATCTTGGGCGATTAACTTTCTGTGTCGGATTATAAGACAAGCCGGGTCAGCGACGTACCTTCGGCTAATGAACCACATGGACTAAAGGAATCTAATCGCCCAAGAAGTTTTTCCAAGTCAGCTGCGTATTGCAAAGCAAAAAGTAGAAATGCCTAGAAAGAAAAGGAATATCAAATTCAGCCACAACACAAGACTTGTGAAAATAGCGTACGACCACGCGGAAACAATACAAAATGCCATTTGTTTTTGCCTCGGCCTATTTTAACACTCTTACAAACAAGCACAGACGTGCTTCTGTTTCAAAACGTGTTCAAAACGTTTTACAAGGTCAAATGAAACAAAATTCTAGTTTCTTATCAGAGATCTTCTAAAATTCAAAAAATTTACACATGCTTACTGATTCCATCAACCGAAAAGCCTGCTGGTGTTATCAGGAGATATATATAGGTGTTTGCTGTTTTAGTATTGTGCAAGTGCGGCCTTTAATAAGAAGTCAGAAATTGGAGTTTGTTGGACTTACTCGTAGCCAAAGAAACAAATTCGAAGTTTACAGAAGCATCTTATCAGCCTGAAAGCTGGTTGACAGGATTAGTATGAAAGTTTCGCCTGATGCCGGAAGACCTGCACTTTTATCTAAGTGATTTTTTATCGCGAGATAAATAATTAAATCTTTTTATTATAATTTGTATTTTTTACCACGATGACAAACCTTATTTATAATAGCATGAAAGTTCTTCCGGTTTCTTTTAGTTTTGTGCTGCAGTATGGTCGTTGATAAGAAACCGGAAATTTGAGTTTATTCGGATTTAGATCTGTGGTTAACCTCCCCGTCCATCGATCATCTGTGCATCTACACAGGTTGCGTGCAGTTAATCTGTTTCCTATACATAAACCTTTGGTCTTGTCTTCAACTGATTATGAGAGAATAATTAGAATCTCAAATAACGAATATAGATAAAAAAATAAATAAATAGATAGATAAACAAGTAACTGATGAATAAATGAATGAATTAAACAAATAGTAAAATTGTAGATAAATAAATATGCTGAAAGTTGTAAGACGACTTGTTGCCAAGGAGTCAAGCGTGCGAAGAAGCAAGGCAGGTGAGGCGACAGCATCGTAGAACCGATATGTACTGATTGGTGTAGAAAAAAATCTCGACCTGCACGTAAGGTAACGTAACAATAGCTTTTATGTGAGCCAATCACAGCGCGAAATATTTTGTTTGTTTTTAGTCTGTGACCAATCATCTGACGTCACTGCTTCACGGCCTGCAAGTGAGCTAAAATATCTGTAACTTTATAAGCGAGTGCTTTTAAAACTGAAATCTTTAAAAAACTTTTAACTTGTGATATATTTCAATCTTACACTTCAGTCGAACGTCATTTTCTTCAGTAAGTTATAAAGAATTCATTTTCCGAATTCTTTGTTTTGCGGCGTTTGAAACACGAATTTACTTCGCAAAAGAATGAATTCTGGAAATAAATTGTTTATAATATACTAATGCAAATGAGTATTGATTGAAGGCTAAAACAAATCCAAAGTTGGATTCATAAAGATTTTAATTACATTGAAAACTACACTCAAGTTAACAACATGCTGAGGCTGAGAAAAGGTGAAGAACATTTATTTATGATGATAACCTACTGCAAATAATTCATACAGTGTTATTATAAATTTGCGTTTCGGTGGCCTTCTTGACTAAAGTTCGCAGATAACAATTTTACATCACACGTTTTTTCATTTACTAAGCTGCAATTCTTAGTTATATCTCTTATTTTCTTTCGTACCAGCTACTGTATTTTAAATTTTGATACAGTACAAAGTACGTGTACAAATCAATGTAAACACAAATGTACCACATACGGTACATGTATTATTTATATTGTCTAAAATCAGTTAAGTTTTTTAAGAACATGTTTAAGAACATTTGAGGCTGATATTCCGAAAATATTTAAGAACGTTCAGCCTCAAACAAAAAATTCGACGTTCTTATATAAAAAAAGTGTATACAATTTATCAGTTTATAAAGACATTTTATTTGACAAGTGTCAGAACTGATGAAGATTGTGAAAAAAAATTAGCGTCCTTTCGGTGGCATGTCACTATTATCTTCACATACAGTGGAATAGAAAAGTAAACGCTGAGATAAAATAATTCAGTTTAAATTTTTTTCAAAAAGTAAAATGAGAGAGCCTGTTCTTAGTACTTGTACAGCTCAGTTCTGTCGTCCTTGTATTTTTATCTTGCTCATTGGCTCTTAGCAGTAGCTACAACCAAGAGAGGACGAAGGGTAAGATAGTGTGTTCTCCATATGAGCCTTAAACCTTGGGTAATCCCTCTTAAGTTATTTTTAGGTACCCATGTTACTTGCTTGTTAAGTGGATGTTTTCGTAGAATAGACGTAGAGAAATAGTCAAGTTCGTTTCAAAATTTATAAAAAGACTTTGCTCTACACTTCCGGCATTTCATTTCAGGTTATTTTGTGAAAAGTCCATACAACGCGCGAGTAACATCCGCGGAAGAGCTGGGTACAATGTCTAAAAATAACTTAGAGAGATAACCCTAGAAATATGGATGAAATATGGATGATTGCTGTATGGATGATTGATTGTCTTACCCTTCATTCTTCCTTGCTACAACTAGTAATATCATTATAAAGGCTTCTACTGAATATAACCGTAGAAAAAGAAATTACGAGTAGAAATCTTTTTCAAAGTCAAGAAAAAGTAAAATGCTTGGAGAGTTGATTTCTTAGTTACTAGTATGGAACAAAGCACATCGACAAGAATATTCTTTGACTCACACTCCTGAGATATTCTTGGGGTTAGAACTTGACGAGTAGAACGGTCGACATCATGCGCGCCACTATTAGAGTCATGTCAATCATTAATATCAGTCCTAATATTATTGATTGAATTTCAAAACCTAGTTTTTCTGTCAGTTCCTTCAGGTCTGAAATTCGCCAACTTCATCAGTTCTTAAGATGCCTTTTAGTTTACATTATGCCATTCTCTAAAACGACAGACTACGCTGAGCAATTAGATTTCTTTTTTTCTTGCGAATGGTGTTACAGATGCAAAATAAAAGAAGGCTGTACTCCTCACGAATCTCTCTACTAAAACGTACCAATTTGTAAAGGATTTAATGGCGCCAATTTTGCTGAACGAAAACTCAGTGACATACGAGAAGGTATTGTGAAGCGTGTACAGAAGCAGCTTAAGCCTCCAAAATCCGCTTTAGTCGCAAGGTACGAGTTTGAAAATAGAGCTAGAAAGGAGACAGAAACGGTGAGTAAATAAAATTATGTTGCTGTGTTAAAACATTTAAGCCTGCTTCACACTTGCGACGTAATCGCAATTTTATTTTTCTTGGCTTGTCTTGCGCTTTCAATTGCGCTTGTGTCGGAAATCTTCTAGTGTGAAGCGACAAAACGTAAGCGCAATCGTAGTCGCAAGACCAACACAAGAAAAACAAATCTTTCCTTTTTCTTGCGCATGTGTACCCACCTTGCCACTTGTGCTTATGTCGCTAGGGTGAGCTGGCTTTAGCGTCAGAGTGTAAATTTAATGAAGTTATTGCGCGACTGTTTAGTTTCGCGTGTTCGTGATAAGAAAATGATCTCAGAACTTTTTGAAGTTAAAGCTTGAAGAGCTTACTTTTGATATAGCTGTATACAAATGTATTATTATCGAACAATCTTACATGGATGTTAAGGTTATGCAAGGGGGAAACGAATTAAAGTGTGATGCAGTTGATAAATTATTCAAGGAAATCCTAAGGGAAAGGGGAAAGCTAAAAAGGAAGAAAAAGAGCCCCTGGGGATCTGCTCGTGAGAGAAAGTGTTATCGTTGCCTTGGTAACCACAACCAAAATTTGTGT
Organism: Zoanthus solanderi; assembly: GCA_024336925.2. Lineage (NCBI taxonomy): Eukaryota > Metazoa > Cnidaria > Anthozoa > Zoantharia > Zoanthidae > Zoanthus > Zoanthus solanderi. Next base: position 4,698 of record JANCMA020170505.1, on the reverse strand, counting down.
CCTTTTAAGAAAAAAGAATGTCATTTCTGTAAGAAAAAAGGGCATATCAATATAGCATGCAATCAGAAAACAGAAAATAAACAAAAGAAAGGAGAATCTCTGCACGCAATGGGAGACAACAGTGGGAGCGTAGAAAGGGAGGATTGGGTCGAGCTGTACAAAGTTTGCTCAGAAAATTTTCGAAAACCGGTTGACGTAAATGTAGAAATTGAAGTTGTTAAAACGATTTTGGAACTAGATACTGGTTCAGCTGTTTCAATTATAAGTGAAAACAAATACCGGGAATTGTTCTGCCTTCTTCAGCTCTAAAAAGAAACCCTGTAAAATTACGTAGCTATACGGGTGAGGATGTCAAGCCCGTGGGGGTGATTCACACAAAAGTTAATTACAAAAATTTTGAAGAACAACTTCCACTCTATGTCGTCAAAGGTTCTCGATCTGGGCCAACGTTATTTGGTCGAGAGTGGCTGTCCATTATTCGCTTAGACTGACCACTTATGCATCTGGAAACAAAAAGACAGAAAAGTATTGAGGATGTGTTGGCAAAACACTCAGCTGTGTTTTCAGATGAACTAAACACGTTGAAAGGAATAAAAGGACGAATTCAAGTGAAAGAAAATTCAACTCCAAAGTTTTGAAAACCCCGCCCAGAGGCTCTGGCAAGAAAAGCAGCAGTAGAACGTGGATTGAATGCACTGGAATCCAAGAAAATTATCAAGAGAGTAACTCATGCAACAAGGGCGGCACTAATCGAGACTTCCGTTTAAAGCAGGCGCGTAGCGTGGTCATTTTTTCAAGTACGCACAAGTACCTAGGAACATGGTATAGCTTTTGTTTTAGTTTTTAGAATTTAATCAAAGTGGTGTTTTAATCACGAAATCTTTTTTGCGTGCAAGTAAAATGTTCAAAATAGAAACAATTGCTAAAAATTTCAAAATTTTCTGGTCACTTCAAGTACGCAGGTGCGTATATGCGTATAGGACGCCACGCGCCTGAAAAGGAATGGCGAAGTTTGAATCCAGTGAACCCTTAAATGGAAATCGATGCGTACCTCCTTCCTCCTTCCCCGAATCGACTGATGAAATCTACGCCAATCTCGCTGGGGGTAAACAATTCAGCACACTTGACTTGCGTCAATCTTACTTAGAAATGGAGTTAGAACAAGAATCAAAGCCTCATTTAACTGTTAACACCACGCGTGACCTTTATCAGTACCAGCGGTTATCATATGGAGTGGCCTCTGCTCCTGCAATTTGGCAGAGAACAATGGACTAGGCTCTACAAGGAATTCCAGGAGTTCACTGCTAACTGGATGATATCATCGTGACAGGTAAAACTCAAGAGCAGCACATCGCTACGCTTGATACAGTATTACAGCGTCTGGAGGAGTATGGTCTTAAAGCAAACAGGGTGAAATGTAAGTTTATGCGTGACTCAGTAGAGTACTTGGGCCACACTATTTCCTCTGAGGGGCTACACCAGTCTCCTCAGAAGATGCAGGCCATAGCAGAACTCCCTCCAACAGAGAACTTGGGACAGTTGCGGTCTTTTCTGGGCATGATCCAATATTATGTACGGTTCTTGCTTGACTTAGCAACACATCTGGCGCCACTGAATCGCTTGCTTCAGAAAGATAAACATTGGATCTGGGAGAAATAGCAAGAACATAGTTTCAACAAAGTCAAAAACATACTCTTGACATACAAAGTGGCCAGAAATTTACATCATGCACTACAGCTGCAGATTCGAAGTCAACACTGCGATCCCTGTTTGCAAGGATGGGATTGGCTGAACAACTGGTTTCCGATAATGGGCCTCAATTTACGTCAGATGAGTTCCGAAGGTTTATGGAGATGAACGGGATAAGACATGTAACTGATGCATCTTATCATCCCTCCACAAACGGTTTGGCAGAACGTCTGGTTCAAAGTTTCAAGAATGGTATCAAGGCAGACCAGAAAGATGACCCCTGTAGCATAAGTTGGACAGGTTTTTATTAGCGTATCGTAATAAATCGGCATTGGCTCCAGCACAACTTCTGTTCGGTAGAAATCTGGACTGGACTGGACTTACTAAGATCAAATGTCAAACGTACTGTGGACAAGAAACTGCTGCAGAATGAAAACTGACCTTATACATTGTTTGAAGCTGAAGAAGATGTCTGGAAGCGTAACTATCATGGGAACCAGAAATGGGTGCAAGGTAAGATACTTTAGCCTATAAAAGTAGTAATGTACCTGGTCCAGGTAAATGATTGTACCTGGAGGCGACACTCAGAACAGATACGAATGGCCGAAACCAACCTGAATTCAGAGAGGGTCAACGAGAAGGATCAAGATCCTGACATGCTGATACGGCCGATTATTCCTGTGGTGCTGGAAACACCTTGAGGAGAATCTAAAGCTTAAGAAGTCACCGTTTCTAAGCAAAGTCAGGGCACATCTGAGACATCCAAACCTTCAATAAAGTCAAGACACACTCAAACATACTCAGAACCCTTAGCAGCCAGCTAAATGTGCACCTGAACTCTCGGCTGCCAGTCCAATGACTGACCAACAGGCACCATTGCTACGCGCTGTGGATGAGTAGTAAAGCCGTCATGTTGGGCATTGATCATTGTTCACATTTTTTTTTCTTTTAGTTGTCGTTTGTTAAAACATTGATGTTAGTCGCCGTCACATTAGGTCTTAGAGATCCTAAGGGGGTAGGAAAGTGTAATGTTTGAATGACAGATGTCAGCGGCCCACGTGGAATCTGGGCGCGTAAAGTTCAGGGAATAAATGTCGCTTGATTGTTGCACTCGTGCGTTTTGTCTTTGAAAATCTTTATGATTATTAAAAATCTTTGTAGCCACATCCCACAAGCATTACGCTTTTACCATTACTTATGTTCTTTTTGGGAACCCGAGCCTGTTTGCTGGCTAGTGGCTTGCTGATGAGGCCTAAAAAGGCCCAAAACAGCTGTCCATGGCTGCTAGCTACGTACCTATCTACCTACGTACCTACCTATGTATTACTTACGTACCTAACTACCCACGTACTTACCTACCTAAATACCTTTCTACCTACCTAAATACCTTTCTACCTACCTAAATACCTATCTACCTACTACCTACTTACCTACCTACATACGCACCTACCTACCTACTTACCTACTTACTACCTACCTACGTCCCTACCTACCTACCTACTTACCTACCTACTTACATACGTATCTACCTACCTACTTACTGCCTACCTAACTACCCACGTACCTAACTACCCACGTACCTACCTACCTACCTACTTACCTACCTACGTACGTACCTACCTACGTACCTACTTACCTACCTACGTACGTACCAACCTACGTACCTACTTACCTACTTACCTACCTACTTACTTACCTACCTACCTATTTACCTACCTACCTACTTACCTACCTACCTACTTACCTACCTACCTATTTACCTACCTACTTACTTACCTACCTACCTACTTACCTATCTACCTAATTACTAAGTACCTACTTACCTACCTACCTACTTACCTACCTACCTACTTACCTACCTACTTACTTACCTACCTACCTACTTACCTACCTACCTACTTACCTACCTACCTACTTACCTACCTACCTACTTACCTACCTACCTACTTACCTACTTACTTACCTACCTACCTACTTACCTACTTACTTACTTACCTACCTACCTACTTACCTATCTACCTAATTACTAAGTACCTACTTACCTACTGCCTATCATGGTACAAAGGTAGTAATTTACACGTTTTTAGAACATCGGCAAATTTCCCATACATTCTCCTATACGGACGCTGATACTTATGTAATATCTAACACTAAGTACAGTCACACATTCGTACGTCGTAGACCTATAGAAAAGTAGAATTTTAAGTTTGGCAAGCCTGTGCAACAACCAACTAGAAACTGCCGGGTCAAAATTTCTTCGAAAGGAAACTTCGTATAAAATCAATTATAGGCAAAAGAAAAAGCTTTGCACGCTTTTTATATAGTCTCACACGTTGTGTTGATCTTAAAAAATTAGCAACAAAAAATTCGAATAAACAAGAGGCTACCCAGTAACCTTACTCGTGCCGGTTCTTGCAAGTTTTTCAATTGAATCCATGAAAAATGAGAAACTTGCTGCTATACGAAATATAAGTTACTGTGACTTTGATGGGAGGGGGATGTGTCGCCAAGGAAAGGAAAGAAATCGAATCAGCAACCGAATCGGGAACCGAATTGGAAATAAATTTTGTATTTTTGATAAACAAAAATGTCACAAAACTTCAAACTATCTTAATGTCTAAGTTTTAAAGCTGAGAAAAAAGGTAAAAAAGCAAGAAAGGAAAAGAGGAGTTGATTTACAGCGGGAAAAAAAGCAGAACACTGTGATACTCGACTGAACTTGCGACGTAATAAGACGAAACTTTGAAAAGAGTAGCAGTCGTGAAATTAATCTTTAATTGCACAAGCTACGCTATCTGGGGATTTTAAGTTTTATCCTAATTTTAATAACTAGTTTCAAGAGCCATTTGTATGTTAAATATTCGGTTTTATCGGTAATTTTGATTGGCGACATAAGTGTCTACTGCGCATGTGCATTCGATTCTTTTGTGGGTTTTCGTTTAGTGATCAATGATGATAATGATAATAATAATGATAATTTCTTTAAATTTGAAGTTTTTCTACAAGTAT
>JANCMA020170504.1:0-35178 GCA_024336925.2 Zoanthus solanderi | reverse complement strand
GTCCAATTCGTTTGAAACTTTACAATATGTTTCTTTTATACTTAATAAACACATTGGACCCAAAAAATGGAAAATCTTAATTTGGGTTTATTTGACCTTTAAAGGTGTGTTTTCTTTCTTGTCCTCTGGCCGTGGCCGCCCAAAGAAGAGCCAAACTTATTTCTTAAAGTGAATATGAAGTAAAAATTTTCTTGCAGAAAATTAAAGGTTACAACACCGTCATTACGAAATAGAATATTTGAGTTGGTGAAAATTTTTTAAAAACAGTTTTTTGCTGCTTAAAGTAGCTAAAAAGGCCAAACAGGTGTCTCGAGAGACTGGTGACAAATTTGGCTCTGATGACGTAGCCAGTGGTTCCAACTAGACAAGACAGGGTTTGTTTCTTCTTGCGTGCTTTGTGAAAAGTGAGAAATGTCTGATAGCGAAAACATTATATCCTTTGCCGAGGCCCTTTCGCTTTCAAGCTCTCTTTTCTTTTCTTTTCCGCCATGACATTTGAAACCTCAGAATCACTGGTTACATCATCGTCATATTGGTTAAAATCTGGCCGTTGGCCGAGCGCAAAATGGAGACACCTTGAAGCGCCGTTTTCGAGATTGAATGATACATAGAAGCGCTTTCGCTCGTTTAAAACTGGATATTTTTAGTATTGAGAACTTAAACTAACATTTGAACCAAACATGTTTTTTACTTCATATGTACTTTAATTCAAACTAAAATTCTTTACGAGCAAAGATTTAGATATAAAGGAACAGATTCAAAATGTTAAATAATAATTTTGATACTTACTACAATGAGGGTCATCATAAACTCCTTTGCTAAAGAACTTAAAGGATTTCTTGTCGCAGTTCACTGCAATTGATGCTGGTCCGAACCGTGCTAGACCTTCTTTTAGTTGCTCAACCTTGTTTTTTCCGGTGGTCATTATTTGCTTAAACTTCACCGTTGTACAGTTCCTTTTCACAGAGCAATGGCAGTAGCCTTCCTACTGGAACAAAATACACAGAATCAGTAAGTACATTTTTCCTAAAGTGTTTTATTTCATACTTAACTGATTGTTGTTTTGAATTTTGTGGCTATAGGCGAATGTTTGTTCTCAAACTAATTAATAATTCATTAAGTTAAAACAAAAATCATAACCGTAACCATGGTTTGGAAATAAAATCTTAATTAGCATATATTTTTACGATTTTACTTCTTCGTTTACTCCTTAGTTTTAGTTTTAATTGAATAGATATATCAAAAACTCGAGACAGTGTTTCATCACATTTCCAAACACCTCGAAGTTCGTTAAAAATACTCCGCTGCGCGTCGTTTTTTCAACTCTCTTCTCAGTGTTTGGAAATATGATGAAACACTGTTACTCATGTTTGATATATTACTTTACACCTTTTAGCGTAAGTGCATCAGTTTTTCATAGGATTTCGACTTTAGCATTGATTTGCCTGTGCTACTGCCAGAAGAAGAAACCATATAACACGCAACCTTTCATTGTCCAAAATCCGCGCGTGATTAGTTAAATTCGATCACGTGATTTTGCATTACGTGTCAACAACACGTGTACAATTGTGAGTGTATTTCAATAAAGCATGATGAAGAGTGTTTCTCCTCAAGCAGTATTAAAAATGTTTTGGTTTATTGTTTGCGTGCCAGTTCGTGCGTCTATTTGTAAACCAACACTTACATCAGTCTCTAACCCTTTAATTAATGAGCAACCTTCCTTCACCGTAAATAATTCGCCTGCGCGATTAGTCAAAACCGACCACGTAATTTGAAGGTATCTAGCGATACCGGCACGAGCAGTCATTAATTTGCTTAATTTATGTTTTTATATGTTAACACATGGCTTGAAATTCAAACCGGTGATCATATGTAAATTTTTACTTTAGTGAAAGTTGTCATTTATTTTTGGCGGGCTTTTTGACGTACGCCCAGAAATTTTCCCCCCTTGTAAAACAAGTTTGAAGTTTGGGTTACTTGTGCAGCACTTTGCGAAGTTTTTGTTCGGTTTTTTCGTTTGATGTTTTAAAATGGAATTCAACCATATGCCAGATTTACTGAATACCAAATTTACAATCATTGAAGTTGGTTTGTTTTACTGTGGCGAATACTTGGAAGCGAAAATATGCAAATTTCTGAGGTTTTTTTTGGCAAGGTGGCCATGTTTTATACTTAATCGAAGACTACGACGTGTTAAAATACTTCAAATACTGGTTCTTCAGATCGTTCATTAAAATATTGAGCTTACTTCGCAAAGGAGTGCTGATGAATTCTAGAACATGGTAATTTGTTAAATTTATTTTACGGTATAAGTTTCATTTTTGGACAAATTTCATTGAATGCTTCGCTACTTGCTCCTGAAAATGATCTTCTCCATACTTACTCCTTAAAATTTTCTAAATTTTAGTAATTTAAAGATTCTTATTTTTTTCAAACTCTTGCTTCAAGTTCATTAAGTCATGTATGACGCCTTGCATTGCAGTGAACTCAGGTTGCTTCACGCATTAACAAAAATTAAGCGGTACACTATCGCAGGTTAGCTGGCCTTGGAAGATGGAAAGATAAATTATTAAAGGTTGGCTCGAATTAGGCCGTTTCTTTTGTAAAATGTAAACGTAAAACATTAACCTTTCGCCGTCAACGGCATCATGAGAGTATACTTATATCTACCCATATTTGCATGCCTACTTTTCTCATTTCATTCTCATGACGCAGTAGACGGCGAAAGCTTAGTATTTTTACGGTTTTATTTTACAGTAGAAACGGCCTAATTCCAGCCAACTTTTAATATTTCATCGATCCATAAAAATACTATACAAGGAAAATTTCCTCAGGTGGAAAGCTGAGTCAGTACTGGCGAAAAAAAGGATCACAAAATGTTAAAATCTGGGAAGAGTCAGGGATCGAACCCAGGACCTTGTGGCAACCACACCGCTGAATTTCTTTGTATCTGCCTTGTTATTAATAGAATTCATGTTTATTTAAACAAAGTTTTACGAGCCAAATGACCAACCGCACCTGTGCAAGGTATCTTCCGTAGCTGGCAGTTGTAGCTATTCCGTGTTTCTTGATCCACTCCAAAGCTTTCCATGATTGTCCTCCCCGGCAGCCAAAATTACCAAAACCCCAAGAGCAGTCGAGCAGCTGTTGTTTTGATAGCTCTACCAGTTTACCCGTCTAATAAGTAGTTGAAAATGGTAAGAAATGCTAGTTTGTAGTTATTTTTCATGAGTAATCGGTTATCTTTAATATTACTAAAAACGTAATGATTGTGGGATGTGGCTTAAATGACAATCATCAAGTATAAATAGCATATTCGTGCTAGTGATAGGATTATTGGACTGATTTATATCATAAAATAAACAAACTCTTTATCATCGATTGTACCGTCGTCATATGCAAGAAGTAGCTCATTACAAGCTCTTTTTAAAGAAGCCATAACTGAAACAAGTGTTTTGTCACTTCTACGTCTCCTTGTTGTCCATCTTAAATGAAATTTCCCGTTATGCGAACTGCACACTCGACCCAGTTGGCACTCGTTCTTGCTCATGTTGTACTTCAAACGTAGTGCCCAATCTTAAATTCTCTAGTAACTTGAAGCCGTCATTACTCCTTAAACGTACCATAGGTTATATTGAACCTAATTGTTAGCGGCTATGGACATATCTTTTGACATTTTTAGGCCTGATCAGCATGGCATACTTGTCGCTATTTAACAAGCAGGCTCAAAGTATATGGTTATATCGTTGCCAGGTTCTCACATTCCATTTCCAGAAGTCATTCACTTACAAACCGCACTATGTTTGCACAAACTTTTAGACTATTGTGAGTAATAGCATTCCGAATTGGAAGTTGCATCTTAAAAATGAAATTTCCGGAAACAGAATTTTTGAATAAAAAATTCACGACTATAAGCAGTAACTCACATACGTGTAAGTCGCATACTTGAACACTTTCGATCCGCATTAATCTTTATGATCAACCTCGCACATTACTGTGTATATGTTATGCATACTTTAAATCTGCGCTGTTCCACACATGGTTTGCGCTTGAATGCACAGGTCATTTTGTTGCATAGAAAGTTATGCTACTTAAAAACGGTATGCGGCTTAAAACTGAGTTTTTTCGGAAACAAACCTTTTTGAAGCCGCTCTGCTATCTTCGTCTAAATGGGAGGAGTACGGTTTAAAGGTGAAAAACTATGGTATGTTTTTACGCTGTCATTTTTGAGTAGTTAGTAAAAAGAGGAATTGGAAGTTATCTGTGGTACACAATTTAGCAGATAACTGATTTCTGCACGTTTCGCTTAGAATGTTGTTCATTGTTCTTTATACGATGAACGCGTTGCAAGTAAATAATTAGCATAGAGCATGAATGAGTGGAATTCAATTCAGTAGTCACTTCGGTCTCAAACGAACTACTGTACTTACTATTTGTGTCTCGCTCTTTGATCTCTACATGAATAGCTTACATTCCTAGTATAGAGCAGAACATCTCGTTTCAGTTCTTTTCGACGTTGTCAATGAATTCTCAGGTTTCTCCGACAAGTCTTCAAATTTTAAATCCTTTGGGGTTGAGATGACTGCCCACTGAAAGAAGTCACATGAAAATTTATGTAAGAAGGAAAACCCTTTTACCTTGATTGCATATGCACTTTCCACCGCTCCAATAGCGGAAAATGACCAGCATGCTCCACAGTGACCCTGAGCTTTAGAGTCTGACACAACACCTTATAAAAATACAAGCAAAAGAGACTTGAACTTGATAAGAAGAAAAAAAAAATTACAGATGAAGTTTCCCCCAATCTTGTTTTAACCAATCACAAACCTGATTCTGTGTTTCATGTACTATTTTGGTTATTTTGTAATAGATGTTAGTAGACGTCTTGTCACTATCTATCGCAATACCGCAATCTGATTGGCTACTGTACTCGCTGTCTGTCAGGTGATAGATAGTGCTTTTGGGATGTAAACAAGTAATGCAATATGGCGTCTTTTTCCCGCTTTTCGGACGTTTTGGAAGAGGAATTAAACTCTCTTAATCAGAAAGCAGTCGCAGACAAAGCTAAAACAGCAACAAAATATGGTATTAATTTTTCAAAGTAAGAAAAAAATGAATTTGAAGTATCAATATGACAGTTTTACTCGACGATAGCCGCAAACTAAAAAAATATAAACAAACGAGACTTGGCTGTTTAAGAAATGTAAATCTTTTTGTAAAAAAGTATCGTTGTTCTTTTGTTTCTTCTTCAGAGATCTCTACTAAAACAATTAAAATACTTGTTTTCAATTTCTATCGCCAGTCGATAGAAATTGCGAGCTCGTATTATAATGGTTAATTAGATGCTAGATGATAGACACTAGATACTAGATATTATACTAGAAACTAGATATAAGATAAAGATTTCAAATACTAATTCTTAATGTTAAATATTAGATACTATGTACTAGATTCTAGATACTCAGTACAAGATATTGGATGGTAGATACGAAATACTATAGGAAAATTGGTTGCATTACTAAGTACTCCACGTTATTTTACGAGTAAAATATAATCGCAAGAAACCGTACAGCGTGTGAGTGCAATAATTTTTACGAGTGAAATTAAATGTCAGTCAACCAATTTTACTCAGTGAATTGTACAACACAAATGGTACAAAAACGGGGCAAAAAATACAAACTTTGCGCTTGGAAACTCGCAAAGCCATATCTCTGCAAATGAGGCAAGGGACCAATCACGCAACAATTCACTCAGAAGCAGAAACTACTGGCACATTTCGCCGCTAAATAAAGGACTTAGGAAACGACAAAGCTTCTTGGTCACTTGATCACAAGCCAAGAAATACTATAAATTGAAGCTCAGAAAAATTCAGAAGACACCAAACAAATTCAAAGAAGGAAAAGACTTTCCACTAAAAGTAACATTTCAATATTCTTCTCTTTTGTCAAGTGTTTTTTGAGAAAGTCGAGTTAATCTTGAAATTCGGAGAGCTTTCCTTTCTGTGTTTTGCAAATTGTTGCTGAAAACACTGTTAGACATTTTACATGTACAAAGGAAATTAACCAAACTATTTTTCTCTGATGCTTGTCTACTTTTTTGTTATTTATCTCACTGTTTTTATCGTGGACCCTAATAGATTTTAGCTCAGTAATCAGAGCGCACGTACCGATTGTGCTATGCGATTCTAGATGTTAGATAATAGATAATAGATACTAGGTACTAGGTACTAGGTACTAGGTACTAGGTACTAGATCTTTGATAACTACTAGATTAGATAATATACCCTAAATACTAAGTAATAGGCTTCTTGATACTAAGTACTAGGAACTAGATATAGGTTCTAGATACTAAAAAACAGGTATTAGAAACTAGATATAGATACTAGTTACTAGATACAAGATACTAGGTACTAGATATTTGATACCTACTAGATTGGAAACTATGCACTAAATACTAGGTAATAGGTTTCTTGATACTAGGTAGTAGGAACTAGATATAGGTACTAGATACTAAAAACCAGGTATTAGAAAATAGATATAGATACTAGATACCAGGTATTAGGTAATAGGTACGAATGTGATACATACCATACTCTCTCCAGTCCAGGTTATCAGGAAGAGGAGCATGTGGAATGGAGAACCTAACCTGAGCTATCTCGTGTGCGTTGTTTGAATCATTGTAACCAGGATCTATTACAAGTCCTTTGTACATTTGAAATTCCTCTTCTGTGACGTCGGTTAGCTCGTTGGCATCAAGAGAAAAGGTTAATCCTTCTCTGTTTTTTGATCGAATGTACCTGTTAATGACATCAGCTATAGGTTTTAATGCGTCTATCAATGCTTTCCACGAGGGGAATTAGGAAGGAGGAGGGGAGGGGTTGGTGTGGGGGCTGGCATCGGGGGACGTAGGCGGTTGTGGTCAAATGACATAAAAGCAAAATGGCAGTACGTATCGAGTTAGCACTTACTCGCGGTCAGTCTTCTGAAATAGGCAATGAAGAAAACGAGTAACGCAAACAGGATTGGTTACGAAAATGTTACAATACCCAGAACTCACATATTCATTGTCATTATTATCGTCATGATCCCAATCACACCTATTATGATATCAATACAATGAATCTCTTTCTTAACCGACTAACATCTACCATATTTACTAGTACTGCTCTTCCCCAATAGCATTTTCTGTATAACTTGCACAGTCATGATTGTCACCATCATTTAAATCATCATCATAATTATTACAATCACAATCACGTATATGATTCAAATCATCTCCGCGTTGCATGTTGCTACTTGGAAAATCAACGAGAAAGATGCCTGAGACACTAATACGTCATTCACTTTCGAAACCATATTTGGAGTTACCTTGCACATTTCCTTAGTACCTTATTGGCTTACAAACAATGAAAATATTTTGGTCAAAAGAAAAAAATTGAAATTCAATTAGAACATTTGAAAATATTTCAACAAAAAGGAGCTGCCAGCCCCACCTCGCATTACTCAACTGTTCGATGGAATTATGCGTTTTTCAATAGTTTAGAAAAGAAGGGGGAATATTCAGATTTAGAACATATTTAGAACATTCCTAGAACATATTTAAAAACATTCTTTTAAGCTTAAAATATCCGGCCAAGCGGATCCATATTACACTGAGCATTTGAATCTTCCTCTCATTAACGTTAACGATATGATTTATGCAGTCATTGTCAGTCACCATCAACTTTGCCACCGTTATCAAGCCTATTATGACAATATGGTTACGAGCTTCTTTAGTTAACACATCAAAATATCCTGGTTGACACTATTTTGTTTAATAGTTTTAACCATATAGCTTGCACAGTCATCGCCACATTGTCATCATCATTATCACCATCATATACATCACAGCCTTCGTTATTATTTTATCAGTGCCAAGAGTATCTCTATTAAATAATGCATCATCTCCATATTGCTACTACTTCGTTCAACAGTATTACTCATATAGCTCGTACAGTCATCGTCTAATTGTCATCGTCATTATCACCATTATATATATCAAAACTACTTGTTCTGATGTACGGATCAGTTTACCTCATATTGTGTCGAAAGATGTGTTTTCGCTTCTCGTGTTCTTGTTTCTTGGGATAGTTTTTACTGTGTAGTTTCTTGAAGTGTTCAAACAGTTCTTCTATTTCTGTGTCATCAAAGTTTTCGTGCATGAACTCGGCCATGGGATTAAAATGATACCGCGACTTGAGTTTCTGGAGTTCTTTGTAGCAATAATTACCTAGAATAATTGGGATTTCTGTGTGAGTATTTCACTGGTTTTACACGGTAAAGAAGCTAAAATCCATTCGAGAGGAACTAATGGAAACTGGACGTTTCTGTCTAATTTTGGATTCTCCATGACTATCGTATTGGATGCCATTCAATGAAAAAAGTTTAACTAATTTTTCAACCCTACTTCTTTGAAATCTTAAGACATATAGGATTTAATGAAGCCAGAACCAATTGTAGAATTGCACGAAGTTTAGGTATCCTGCTGATGAACAGTAACAGTTTTACTGTTTATTTTCAGCTGGATTTTTGTTATGTCTGCTCAGATATCTACATAGAGCGATCCATGTTTTAAAAATTTCGCGACACTTTTTATTTCAAGTTGAGGGTTACAAGTGAGACTAGAGATTTTTCATTGCACGGCTGGAATTCTTTCAGTAACTGTTGGGAAAATTGTATATCAGAAGCTTTAGTGGAAGTAATGATACCTAATCGAAGGTATCCTGTGGATGCTAGTAGAGTCAATATAATCAAAGGTATCCTGTGGATGCTAGTAGAGTGAATATGATCAAAGGTATCCTGTGGATGTTATTAGAGTCAATATAATCAAAGGTATCCTGTGGATGTTATTAGAGTGAGTATAATCAAAGGTATCCTGTGGATGCTAGTAGAGTGAATATGATCAAAGGTATCCTGTGGGTGTTATTAGAGTCAATATAATCAAAGGTATCCTGTGGATGTTATTAGAGTGAATATAATCAAAGGTATCCTGTGGATGCTAGTAGAGTGAATATGATCAAAGGTATCCTGTGGATGCCCGTGGAATCAGCCGAACTCCCTCGGTTTCTTACGACAAATATGACTAACTAATAAAAACATGAACGAATAAAAATTGACTCAGTGTTTCTCAGTGACTTCTAATCGATTCGATGAGCAGTAATACGATTGGATAAAATGACTTTCTATTGTTAAACTTTTTCCCCCACCACAACCATTCCAATGCTCGTGGATTCTTCACTCGCAAAAAGGTGGTTTGGTGAAAGCTCCTTACCCTTTGGTATTTTCATCGTGTTAAAGTCAAATTTCCACTCGTGAAACGTCATGTAATCAATAATATAATAGTCATAAGGTGCGTGCAATAAGGCGTCGTATCCATCCAATATAAACCGCATTGGTTTGTGAGGCTTTTCCTTTGTGACATAAAACGTGTACGTATTGTTCTTGTTAAGCAAAACCTTTCGGCGAACGTATTTCAAACATGGAATACCTCCATGAATCTCTTCACCTACAAACTGTGTTGGAAGAAAAAATTCCCCTATTAGTAAATTGAACAAGAAAACTACTAAGGGTACATTTCTTTGGCAAAAATTCTAATCCGGATTCTGAATCCAAAATAGGATTTTTTCGTTTCTTTGGTAAATCCAAAAAAGGATTATGAATCCAATAAATCCGCTCGCGACGAGGATTCGATGGATTAATCTGAATCCGGATTCTTAGAATTCGCCGCTTTTGCGTTTCTTTGGAAATGGTTCGAAAAATATACATGAGACAGGCGGTCTTCGCGCTAAAATTGTAGTCCGTTTTTGGATTTTTCGTTTCTTTCGCAGAAAAGAATCCGCAATTAATCCCTTTTCGGATTCTTTGTTTCTTTGACAAAAAAGAATCCGTGTAATCTCATGCAATAATCCATTTTTGGATTTTGCCAAAGAAATGCACCCTAAATGACAATCTTTTTGGATCGATACATAATATAATGGCGTTGTAAAGTCTTTTGTTTTCAATGATGTCTTATTGTTTTTGAACAAGGCTGAATATAAGTTATTAAACATCTGAAGATTCTAGCCTTAAATTTTGCTAAGCATATTACTTCGATAATTAGTTTTAATTTCTCCTTAAGCCGTTTCCACTATACATATTAGGAAATCCTTATGTACTTTTGTCCAGCAGGAAAATTTTCATTTTCGTTACATTCTTAAAGATACAAAGATACACGCGTTTTGCCATTTGATAATTACGTAATTACAAGTGTTATTCGTAAACTTGATTTAAGTGAAGCTGTCAACGCTCCAAGGATATTGTTGACGGACACTTTCATAGTTTTCTGCAGTATACGTTAAAGAAGTTCTTTCCCTTTTCTCAGTCACAGCTTTGTTTCTAGCACGTTGTTAAAAACAAAAAGGTTCTCATTTTAAAAGTGCTAATGTATGTACTAATTTCAAACAGAGTTTTGTGTTGAAGTTATGTTCCCGTACAGTTTACATTTTAGGATGAAATTCAATAAGTGAATAAGTGGATTCTGAATTTTATTGAATACAATCTGGCTTTTCGACTCATGGATACTCCGTAGCAGGGAGTTATATCTGGGACGTTCTCATTTGCATAAAATTTTGTGAAACAATAGAATCCTCCAGCATGCTTTGCGCGGTTGCTTTGTATATAAAGTGTCTCGATCCGCAATGTTTACCAGTTTACGGAAACATGTTCTCCGTTAGTTTTACAGTTTAAGCAATATTGAGTTTGATTCTCTGATTCGTTTAGAGAATTGGTTTAATTGTTTGCTATTATTAATGCATTTTCGTTCAAAAATTTAAAGCCAAACCGAGAAAATCAGAGGGAAATCTGGGATAACATTATCACTCTTTGACAGAACTCTTGAACAACTTGTGTGCTAGTTTTGGTTTGAATTGTAGTTCTGCTTGTGTGCAGTATCCGTGAGTCGTCTCATTGAGACTTTTGATTAAATCTAGAAGCGGATCCTGAACTTTGACCTCATAATTTGTGGTGCTTAGACGGAACCACTTATTCGACTCAGATTTCCTAAAGCTGAACTGCGGATTGCAGATAGAGAAATTTAAAGGCTTCTTAATTCCTAAATTTGATGTCTGAACAAAAAAGCTGAACGTTCACAAGTTGCGTGGCCCTTGGACCCGGCGCTTATTTCCAGTTTCTAGCGACCAAAAGTTGATGGGAGTCTTTGACTTCCCATACACGGGACACTTAGCTGTCGCATGAAATTTACAGAGATGCTGCTGCTTATCTTAAAGTCTTGTCTACACGAACAAGTTTTGTGTAACAACTTTTATCCAAAAGTCTAAATCCATTGATCGTGTAAATGATAAACAAAAATTTTTCAACAGTTTAAAGTTTAGTGCGCCAGTAATGACTTTGGACAGCAGAAATACTTAGAGGATCCCTTACTGGACGGAACGCGAAGCCGCCATCTTGATCGTGAGTAGTGCATATCGTAAATATTTGTATCATTTTATGTGACGAATCATCTGCACAAACAAATGAAGTTTGTGGCAATTTTTATTGTCATTTAAAAGCAATACGCCAGCTTTTCATCAAATGTATTTGTCACATACTGAAATTTTTTTTTCCTCGTCCACACGAGACAAAAAATTGTCACATGGAAGTTGTCACATAAATGTTGATCTTGTAAACGAGTCTTAAGAAATCTCGAATGAATAGAAAGCTGACTCAACATTGACGGAAGAGAAGCCCTCATTCTTGGCAAAGCCAGGATTTCATTCAGGTTAGGCCCTTAGCTACCTGTAAGCCAGACAAGCCCGGGTTTAAACTATTTCTGAAACCCTAGCACTTTCCTTCATCCAATGTCTTTCATTTGGGAAAACGAAGGTACAGAACAGACAAAATGGTCCCTCGAAATCATTCTGCTGGACTTGTTTTCTTCATTTTTCATTTAAAACATCACCACGTCGCAAACATCGACATAGACTGAGGAGGGGGAGTGGTGCGAAACTCGAGCCCAGGCCTCTATCATGTGAATCAGAGCTTACCAGAAAAAACTGGTTGGCTACGCACCTGCAGGTATCTTTCATTAAGAAGAAATGTAACTAGCTTCATCAACTACGCCGCAGTTAAATTCTGATTCAAATATGCCATGTTGAATTTTGGATTATGCGCGAAATGCAAATACTAGTTTTCTGTTTCTGTTTTTTATACAGCAACGAGAACATAAAAAGCTGAGTATTGTATAAATATCGATTTTTTTACTGATGACGCTGTATCCCACCTTGAACAGATTTAAGTTTCGTGGTACTACACTTTGGCCTCGTTCTGGTGACCACCGGAAACCTGGCCTATACCAGCAACTAATAGTGTTCTTATTCAGCTCTTTATCTTTCCCCCAGTGGACTGGCACTACTTTCACTAGTACTCCATACTTCATCAAGTCACCGCGCTGAAATGTTTTGTCCATTCCTGTAGCAATATAGAACTAATTAGTGAAACCCTAAAAATAGTTTAAGACAGAAACTGAATTTCATAGTTAGAGATTCGTTTTGTTTGTTTTTAGAGTAGAAATGCAATTGGTGTTGTTCATTCCAACTTTGAATCAGTTGTTGAAACTCTTCAGAAAGATCATTTTATTCTAACTGGAACAGTAGAAATGATTGGTGTTACTCATTCCAACTTTAAACCCTATTGAGTGACCATTTTGTTTTGCTGGAGAGTAGATATAAAGCTAAATTATTTACGAGCCAATTGGCCCATGGAGCCGACATTTATCTCCGGTTTCTGTGGTATTAAGCGGAGAAAATTACAAATGAAGAAATAAAGAGAAAGACAAAACATTGATCCTTGACTGATGTCATTAAGAAAAGGTGGCTTACTTGGCTGGGGAATCTACATAGGAGGGAGAATGACTACATCCCAAAGAAAGTGATGGATTGGAAGCTAGACAGGCAAAGGAGAAGGGGACACTGACATGGAGGCGAGCGGTGGAGGAGGATATGATGGCGGCCGGCAAAAGATGGCTCAGCGCTTGGGAGTGGCCCAGGATTGTGGAAGATGGAGAAATCTGGTAGCTCAATGCACGAACCCTTGCCGAACGAGTTGAACTGCTGTATATCAATCTCCACGATTCTTAACTTATCCATGGCTTGTTCTTTTTCCGTGGTTTACTTAAGACTGCTTCCGCAGTTCTAAATATTTAAATTCTGTGTAATTCCACATTCACGTATGCTGCAGGGTCATAACTGGCTTAATTTGGGAAGGCAACAGGGCACGGTAGCTATAGCGTAATCCTGATTGGTCGACCGAATAGGGCCGTCTCTTGTGCAAAACACTTTGTTCAGTGAGGAGTTGCGCGGTAATTTCTGAGGAGCTGGAACACGTTCTGTACGATTACTAGTATGACACAGCATCTTTCCAACGCCCATCATAAATCTCTCAAATTCTCCATTCGCCTTGGCAATAACGGGTCAATTTCTTGATGTTTGAAACTGAGATACTCAGCAAACTGTGAAAATTTGTTACATTTGAAAGGAGGACCATTATCACTCTTCACTGCATCATACACTGCAACGATACGATCTAGTTTTGGAAAGTACAGTTTCGATTTTTGGGAGTTTTGAATACGAACGTTTGTATGATATTGCTCTTTTGTTTAAGTAGAGGAACTGTTTCAGTATTTCTTAAGTGCTGTAATGGTGAAAAAATAGTCTGGAGTAATATTTATATTTTGATGATTTATGTGTTTGAGTGACATATTTGATAGAATTTGATTAAGGATACTATTGATATAGAAGAATCTAGCCTTCATTTTGTTTATTATTATTGAACATATAATAGTTTACTGTTATCATTATTAATATTAGTAACAGCAGTATTCTTATTAAGTTTATTAAGCGTTGTAGTATTTAGTATGTATAGTATAGTAATTGCTTTGTATATGTCAGTTAAAGAATCACATAGTATTACATGGAAACCATTTTTGTGGCTACTGCGTCGATAGACGGTAGCCACTTTGTTATCCCCTGGGTAAGTGAGTATGTTACACCACAACAGGAAGCCTAGGTAAGTCACCAAATGCCACAGGAAGCCCACAAATTTTTTAAACTTGCGGTGTAGCAGTTTCGATTAAATAATACATTTTTGACATTTTGCCGCTTACATTTTCTTCCAATCTTTTAATTTTGATATTTAATGCCTTGATAACATTCAGAAACTAAACGCTAATGTTACAACCTACTAAAATTAGCTTGTAATTGATAGAACCCACAAATAAAACATTCTAAACTAGGTTCAAACTGTTTTCTTAACTATCTATGTACTATAAATTTCTTCGCATTCCATGTCTACTTGCAGTAGCCACAAGCGTTTAAAAAGCGCCTTTTATTATCATTTTAATCAGTCTTATTAATTCTCATTTCCACTCCCATTCTCATTCTCTTTAATTATTTTAATTATGATTATTCACATATAAAAAGGAATAATTATCAGATGTGCTTATAACCTACCATTGTAGTAATCTATACGACTCATATTATGTTTGCCGGCAAACCACGCTTCAAACGGCTCCATTATTCCATCCAGCGGTAAAGTTATTGTACCAGTTGTGCGATAAGTTTCAGGAAAATATATTTCCCTTCTGTTTTTTTCAGCACCATTTGGAATGACTGTTTTAGGACTGCCACCTTCCTGATTTTTCCGGCTTTTATCTTGCGAGTTTTGCCGTTTCTGTATTATTTTTCCTACTTCATATCCGACGCCGACAAGAATTACAAGAAGGACAACCGAAATTGGAATGATTAATATAGCTCTTGTCATACCAGTCAATGCTTCTTGGTCAGTTGGTGCTTAAACAAACGATATACTTTTCTAAGATCAATTGACACATCCAGTAATGCTTTTGGCCAAGTCTTTCAAATACTTTATTCTTGCTTATGACGGGGACAGTGTGTACTTCATAGAACAGTAATTAACCGATGACCTTTAACGTTTAAAATAATTTATCGGACTGAATAGGAACAACAGAGTTTCCTGAAACTGTGATCTTTACGTGTTCATTTGGTACTTAGTTTACTATAGCAGGTAAATTTACCAACAAGGGTTGTTTTAAGTTGAACAGCTGACCAAAAATCAACTATTACGTCGTAATTTCCGATGTCTTTATACTCCGTCGTCTCTGGAATTGTAGTCATGAATTTTGGTTTTTCGAAAATAATATGTTACCACTTGAAAATCAGTAGCTGTCGTTGCGGACAACTTGTTGATTCCCTTACCATCTTTAAGAGCGCTTTCAATTTCATAACCGCAAATCCAATGAGAGAAAGAACATGGCATTTCATTTGTATGACTCCTAGTTCTAATCTTCAAGATAATTAGAGATTAAGTACCTGAAATAAAACGTTCAAGCAAATCCCTTGGTCGAGTGCAACTATAATACACATTGTAATCACATGATAGGAGAGCAGAACCATAGCAGGTGGATTCATTAACCACCCGGAATACGGAGTTCAAATCATGTACGCTGTGACTGTGTACAAAATTTGGCCTAGATACAAGTTAAGAAATATAAAGGAGAATTTTGCCCAGTATAAAGTAGGTGAAATTTTCTTCCTTCAAAAGCGGAACAGAAAAGAAGATTGTTCTGTCGAACGTTGAAAACACACAAAGAAGACTCGATATTGATCTATAAACCCATGTATACAGTTGAAACTCTTTAAACATAAACAAGGTATCTTTAAATAACGGTTTTTCTCTTCTTGTTTATCTTTTTGACTAACTATCTGTGTGGGAACACTGTTCAGTTTTTATAGCAAATAGTTTGTGTCGGTATCTTAACAGACATAAACTATATATGTTTCTGAAAATAAATAGCATATTTATTACTGTTTATCAGCAGGATACCTAAGCTGTGTGCGATTCTACAATAAGTTTTGGCTCCTTCTGGCACATCTAACAGTAATTTGACTTTGTTTAAATTCGGTTTTCGAACAATTTCTCCAACCAAGTTTGCTGAATCACTGAAAATGTTTCATAACAATTATTTCTAAAGCTGGTAATATTACCAGTAGTTTAATTTTCCTTACGTTTGGTTTGTCAAACACTTTGCTTTGTGGTAATGACTCCGGAATCTCAGGGTTAACACCCAAGTAAAAGATTTAGGATGACTCACCCCCTCCCTCTTGGGTTTTATACAATGCCATAAAGTAAGCTCTAGTTTAAGCACGTAAACATTATCAAAAAATTAGTTTCTGCAAATAAAAGCTAGAATTACCAACAAAAGAAAAATTTCGGCAAATATATTAAAATAATTTAAGAAAAAAGAGAAGTCACACAAAGAGCATGAAAATGTCAAGCATATTAAAATTATTAAGAAAAGAAACGAGTCAAGAGGAGAAATGGTTGCTAGAAGTGACTGGGAAGAATTAAGGGAAGCAATGAACATGGATAGGTTTAAAATATATGCCATCCGCAGTGGGCTCGGTATAACTACAGTCATAGAATGGATCTGGGGACCTAGAAGGGCACGTGCTACACATGAGTTTCGATAGCCGTGTGAAGAAGATGTGGGAGCTCTATTTTGAAGCAGACCTCTTTGGCGAACCAAATATAAAAGATGGTTTGACCATACATGACTACTACCTTCAAAGTTTATTTTTGTCACCAATAGTATTACATTAGTAGTGGTAGTACTGGGCGTCGCTCGACCCCCAGACCTCCTCAAAAACTGGGAGTGAAACCGCTTACATATTCATAGACGCATTTGTTGTACCTTTCGCAAATTATTTAAAGGTTTTTGCGTCTTTCATTTCTCTAGATCTTGTATTTAATAATTTGTTATATCAAGCAATTATTTTTAAAATCTTTGGTTTTCTTTGCAAAAATTGGTTTCGAAAGTCAAGCGATGTGATGTTACATGCATGCAGGGTAATGCAGAGTAATCGCTTGTATTGCAATAATGCTTATGCCTTATCGATTTTATTTTTATCATTTGCTGGGCTGTGATATATTACCTCATATTTCTAATATAAAAAGAACAAATTAGTTACGTACCCTAAAAGTCAGAACGTCAAAAAACATTTACTTTGTGCTAGAAATATTGACAAAGAAGTGATAAGTAAATCTAAACTCTAAATAATCACTTTTCCCCATAGTTTTTGTAGTCTAATAACATAAGTACTACATTGCGAGAATAAAAAACATATAGTTGGAGTTCGCTTGCTCGACCCCCAATAAAAGCAGTATATAAAACTTACCATAATAATAGTCAATGCGGCTCATGTTAACCTTCCCACAATACCATGCTTCAAACGGTTCGATGATTCCATCGTACGGAAGAGATATCTGGCCTTGCGCGCGATAGCAACTCGGAAACTTCAATGTTTTCTTTATTATTTCTCCAAAACTAAGCTTTTTGATCTTTTTGCTGTTTAGGGGCCGTAAATGTTTTTCTTTATCTTTGATCATTTTGTCTTTCGTAGTTACAGTAAGTGGAATGCGCTTAGAAGTTCTATTTCCGCTTTTGTTAAAGTGTAATAGTTGTTCTTTTTCAGCAATGTTTATATCCGCCAGCGAAATTTGTTCATAATAGGAATTTTGTGCAACGACCGTGAACAAGACAGAAGCACAAGTCAATATCAGAGGACATGAAAGTTTGTCTTTCATAATGGTCCTTGTCCCTCCACGTTGTTTTCATTGCCTGTTTGTCATTGTATAACTAGCAGGTTACTGAAACATTAATAGCTTTTTTATATAGTCTTTCTTGTTACTCTAACTTTTCGTTCAGACTGTCCTTACTGACATTGCTCTGTACTGCGACATTGCCACTGCAAACTTTTTAGCGATGAAATCGAAGGCATTTAAGCTTAAAGATATACAAGTACATTAGAGGAGCGCTGGTTTCACATAAACGTCACGGGTTGAAATAATCAGCGCTTGTTCACTCGTTATTAGCCAGCAATTCAGAGTACAGTACCTACTTAACTAAGAAACAAACAAAAAAAAAATCATATATACGTTTGTCAGCTCATTAATATCATTTAGTTCTTCACTGCTTTTGTCGGCAATATTTTCGAGATCCAAAATAACTGAGAGATCGAGGACATTATTGCATGGCACTTTCACTGATACTTTCATGAAAAGATTGTCTTTCACCAATGTTATTCTTTTTTTCATTTTCATACCTTTTTTGAATAAAAAGATATAAAAGTTATAGTTATTGTTAGCAATGTATCTTCACCCAAGTTTTTTTTTCCAAAACCGCACGTTTTTTATTCCATTCAAA
Organism: Zoanthus solanderi; assembly: GCA_024336925.2. Classification (NCBI taxonomy): domain Eukaryota; kingdom Metazoa; phylum Cnidaria; class Anthozoa; order Zoantharia; family Zoanthidae; genus Zoanthus; species Zoanthus solanderi. The sequence goes on along the minus strand of JANCMA020170504.1, from coordinate 16,884 downwards.
TGGTTGGGGCAAATCACCAGAAAAACTTTCAATTACTTCTCGTTAGGTAATTCTTTAACATTTTACCTTTTTTCTTGAAACTAATTTGTTTTGCGATAATGAGTGCAACAAGTACAAGTTGCCACGTGCTGCACTTAGTTCTAGATTCGTTACCAAACTCTTGCATTTTCTTAACTTTTTGAACTTATAAGGGTCCTGGGTGAAGGGCTAAACAAATTTATTTCCTTCCCGTGCATGTTCTCAGATTAAGCCTTTCTCATTTTGCGTCAGTCATCGACTGAATAAGTGACTGTGTTAAGTTCAAATCCGCTGTGTCGCCGTATAAAGTTAAGAAGTTTTGGGATCGTCTCACAAACTTTGTTAACTCTCAAAAATAACTTGTTACATGTCAAAAGCTAAAGTTGATTGTTTTTTGTATATCTCTGCCGTAGTTGATAAATATAGTGTCTTAAAGCACAGACTTTTTTCAAGTGTAAACTTTAGGTTTAGGTCGTTTCGCGCGTAACCGCGCATGGAGCCACAAATGGTCTCCATTTCCCACAATCCTGCCCTAGCCTTTTCGTGTTCCCACACTGTTTTCCTGCTATCTCCAAGTCTTTGTCCGATGGTTCGTCGCCATGTCGTCTCTTCTTTTCTCTCGGTATCCATTCCATAGCTTATTTGGAATATAGTCTGATCTTTCCTGTAGTGGTTCCCTTGCCATGCCAGCCCAGGGCCCGACTTACAAAGTTTTATGACGGAGGGGTCCGACTGTGGCTTTATCCCCTATATACCCGCCCAAAATCCCAACTTTTGAATTTGTCTACCCCAAAAAAATAAAGAAAGAAACAATAGTCAATACAACGTAAAATTTGAAATTTTATGACACAATACTTCGGCTTGCACAACTAGCCTTCATCAGGTACTGTATTGAATTACAATGGTCGGTTACATTTATTTAAGAACGGAAACTGCAACACAAGTAGAAAATACAAACAAACGGAAATTCAAAAATAGTGAGATAATGATTTAAAAGGTAGACAAGTTTAAAAATGATAAAATAATAAAAAGACCTCGAATAAAGGCAAAGTTAAAGATTAGTAAGTTTTGGCCGTAATAAACGCGATGAAAATAATTGAAAATAATGCGGATAGTACGTGCGTTTTGATTGGCCAACAAGTGTGTTTTCATAGCGCTAGGAAGCTCGATAATTTAAAAGAAATAAACTATGTTCTCCGTGGCTCCGTAGCCTACCTCGGCAAAGTTTTTGAGAATTCTCAAGCAGGTGAAAGCCGTCGACTGTGTTTCGAGTATTCACTGATCTGCTCTCGAATTCTCCCAATCGTTCCCCTCGGTTTTGGCAGTTTATTCTCTGCTCGCTAGACGCATAGCCGTCAACTCTCCCGCATGATGGCTCACGTAGGATCTAAGAAGATCAACCAGCCACAAAATGTGCCGGTGAAACATGAGTAAAATATAATGCAAGGCTGGAAAACTACGTTGAAATTAATTTGTCAGTGAACCAATATGAGCAAGAGCTCGGGCTAGGCCAGCAACTTTAACCTTAGAGAGCTGTTTCGTCCTTTGGCTGGCTTTTTATTATTGCCCTTTACACCGTACTGACGAGTCCCAATAAGGACGAAACAGCTCTCTAAGGTTAAAGTTGCTGGCTTAGTCCGAGCTCTTGCTCATATTGGTTTACTGACAAATTAATTTCAAAGTAGTTTTCCAGCCTTGCATTCTATTTTACTCATTATTCTAGGCCATGAAGGCACGAAGACTAATAAAAATGTTTATTTCTTAAATGAAAAACAAAAAGTTGTGAAGATTTTATGGGATAGAAACTGAAATAAGCAACGTAGTTATTGTTACGTAAAAAAATAATAGTTTTCGCAGTGTTTTTTAGTCGGAAAATTAAAAAAAAAATTTAAAGTAATAGAGAGCTCGAGAGCTCTCACACTCTCACGTACATTTTTGGCCGGTAAGCTCACCCAAGATGGTCCTGGGTACGAATTTCCCTACTGCAGAAATAAATTATATTCTGTTGAGGTCCCAGAGCTTGGCGCCATATTCGAAGATATTTTGATTCATTCTTTGTTTTAGTTATTGCTATAAAGCGTAAGGTGCTTCAATAGCAGCGATTCGTTTAGAAAAAGAATGGATTTGGTCAATGATTTCAGCAAAGAGTTGGATCGTGCCACGGCAGGCGTTGCAAACCTAGCGGTTAAATCGACACCGTTTTGTGAGCTGGGCTCCTCATCAGCTAATTTTGCGACTGCAAGTAAGTTTATTATTGACTTATAACCGAACAATTAGACCTCTAATCTACTTTTAAGTGATTTCAATTCAGAAAGAAAAGAAAAAAAATTAATAATTTTATTTCGTCTTTAGTTTCAACAAAAGATATGCGGTAGATATTCAACCGAAGACAAACATAGGGGACGGGAGGGAACGATAAATACTCCAAAATATTACATGTATTCGAATTTAATTAGGGAATTACCAAGATGAGTGAAGTTGCTTTTGAATGGCATAGTCTAAATGAAAATAGAGGGGTATATCTGCTTCTAAATTATTTCTGTGCACAAGAGGCCATGGCTAATCATAAAAAGTTGCAAAACCGAAAGTTAACATAGAAATTCGTATTGATTTTATGGGATTCAAGTATATCATTAAGTTTAGGCTGTCTGGATTATTGTCACTGCAATGTTTTCAAATATTGCTAAAAACGTTTTAACTAGGTATTTTTGAAAACCCGAACAAAATCCCTATCAATATACTACTTTTATACTGCGCTAAAGAGAGGGTATCATAATTATGTTGCCTGAACAAATAATTTGTAGTCTCAATCTTGAAAACGTAATGCACTAGTCAAAGGAATCCCCCACCTCATGGAGCCCGGGGCAAACAGGGATATAGGTGAGTGAATGAATGAATTTTGAACAATAATCTGTCCCCAGGGGATGGTGCATTTTACTAAAATTGACTCTTACTTAGTCATCTCCGCTACCTGCGAGAAAGGGAAAGTTCAAGTTCTAGTTGTTTTTTTTTTTTTTTTTTTTTTTGCAGGGTTCCTGTATTCTGATAGTAAATGGCTTGTTTTATTTGATCAAGTTTTTGTCTTAAAGCATTTTTGTAATGACTGCTGTTTTTTTCACTTATGTCTGCCTATTTCCAGCCAGTGAAAATGCTCAAATAGCCGGTGATGTTGCCAGTGCTGATTGACATCACTGATTATATATTTTGGTGTAAAAGTCTTACAGGTCTAGTACCTTCTAAATTCTATTGGCCTGACTTGTGAGAGGTTGACAAAGTAACAGTAAGTATAGATAGCACAAACATGCTAGTAGCTAACTTGAAGCCACTATATTGGGCACCATGGCCATGTCGTTCACCCACTATGGTAGTTTAAAGGGGTAAAGCCTGTTACCAGCATGGCCATAGTGCCCAATATAGTGGCCTGAAGTTAGCTACTACAGTAGCATGTTTGTGCTATCTATGCTTGAGTTCGTCTTTAGAGCTACATCCCACAAGCATTGCACTTTTACCATTACTTATAATGACAAAGTTATTTTGCAGCTCTAAAATGATGCTCTGCAGATTGAAAATGTAATCAGGCAAAACTTTACCTCAGTTTTGAACTCATTCTTTTGTACATACACAGATGAAACAACTTTGACTTCCAACATTGTAAATGCTGACAAAGCAAGATTTAATGAGCTAGTTACTCAAGGAAAAGAAAAAACAAGGCAGGGTGATTTGCATGGTGCTTTGGAACTCTACCAGGCTGCTTACAAAATACATAAAAGTCAGAAGCTTGCAAACAGAATTCAAAAGCTTAAGGTAAACGTAATGAGCATTGGTATACATTACAAATCTCTACTGTACATTGTAGGTTGGTATACTTGGATTAGGGTTAGGTCATTTTTATCACATTTAAGAGGACAGAGGACCTAATGGAGATGTTGGGATTGAAGGAAACAGTGGTTCAGATGGCAACGGTTAATGGAGTGAGATGGTACAGGCATGTGTTGAAGAGGGATGATGGGCATGTTTTGAGAAAAGTGTTGGAGTTTGAAGTGAAGGGCAAGAGGAAATGAAGACGACCAAAGAAGACATGAAAGATGCAAGTGGAGAAGGAGAGCAAGAGTGTTGGTTTGGAGAAGGAGGATGCCATGAATCAAGTGAGATGGAGAGTGGGAGTTGCAGAGATTGCTCTTAGAGTGGGGTAAATCTGGCCACCCCTGTTTACGGGGATAAACCCGGATCAAAATTGGATTGATGATGATGATGAATTGATTATATTAATCAGAAAATTTGGCAAAATGTTATAATTTATAGACTTGAATTTTAACCATAATCGTCATAATGTAACCTAACAAAACTGGTATTAATAATGCTTAGAGTCAAAAAATATTGCAGTTATTAGTATTTTTTGCTTACACCATTAGCAATTTCTATCACTCTATGTTAATACTTTTATTGTTTTTGCAAGTGCTGGTGTTATAATAAATTTTGTTACTCTGTCTCATTGATTTGAAGGAATATATTTCTGAGAATGAAAATGAAGAAGATGAAGAAGAAGATGAGGAAGAGGATGATGGAATGGTTGAAGTTGGTGATGGCTTTCGACTAGCTTCAAATGTTTATGATGCTTTATACCCCTATCAAAAAACTGCTGTACTTTGGTTTTGGGAACTCTACAAGCAGAAAAAGGGAGGGATTCTTGGTGATGATATGGGGTATGTTATGAATATGGAACTTATATCATACACATGTAGTTTCCCTCAGAAATGGTTTCCCTCTGAAAAATCAAAATATTAATATTCTTGGAAATTTTAGTTGCTTGGAAAATATACGCTAAAAGCTTTATTAAAAGAAATTAATTTTATTTCTACCCTGTATCCATGCTCAATGCTTTACAGGGTTTATGTTTGATATAAATTATAAATTCTGAATTTTAAATAATGTATTCTTTCACATTTTACTGTAGTATCAGTTTTGAATAAGCATCCAGGGTGTTTATTTGAATTTTGCATGTTTTTCTAGGTCGCTGTCTTCGTTTAATGTCCCTAAATTCCCACTCCTGGGGTCGGACCTCACCTAGCTGATATGAGTCACCTCCACTGATATCCATCCTCAGTCATATCTTCCATGATGTTTGACTTCCTCATGTCTTCTTCCACGACCTTACTCCAGGTCTTTCTTTGGCCTACCTGCTGGCCTTCTAACTTCCACCTCTCACTCCATCACTCTCCTAAGCATGCAGTTCTCTTTCCTATGTTTTATATGACCAAACCATCTCAAACTTGTTTTCCTTAATCTATGTTCAAGCTTCTCCAGCCCACATCTTTTTCTGACGTCTTCATGCATTAGTAACACTGCCCTACCATCTTACTCATGACATGTATCTTAACATTCTAGCTAGCAGTCTTTCCGTTAGTGCCATATTTTTCCAGATAAGACACTTATTTCTGTTCAAGTCAAAAAATGCAGCTCAGAGTAGTGTACGTAGGCTTAATGAAAAACAGATTTAAAACTATTCATATATATGTGCCACCAGTATGTATTTGAATAATTATAATGTTGCCTACAGTTTCTTGATTAAATTTTTGAAATGTTTGAAGGGGCATACTTTTTTTTCCAAAACAGGGTTTTCAATAAGTTTTGAAGTAGAAGGTGAATGTACAGAAACAGATGGTGAATTAGGTGATATTTTCATGGTCTCAGTAGTCTAGCTACCAAAAAAGGTGGCAAGTGTATTTCAAATAGGTGGCAAAATTCGCTAGCTGCCGCTTCTTGTTGAAAACTCTGCAAAGGGATTGTAAGATAACAGTTTAAATGTAATTTCTTCCTTTGTGTCCAACACAGGTTAGGTAAAACAATCCAGGTTATTGCCTTTTTGTCTGGAATGTTTGATTCTGATTTAATCAAGTCTGCACTCATCATCATGCCTGTTTCTGTGCTTGAGAACTGGGAGAAGGAATGGAAAAAATGGTAAGATCCTTGTATTTAATCAGTTTGTACACTTATATTGTGTGCTATGATGGCTCTCACTCACCAATGCTTAGAGCTGTCTTTAATGTAAGCTGGCATGACCAGTCCCTAATGCCATCCTGTATGGGGATCTCTCATACTGTACATCATGGACTGGATCACCTGGAGGATTCTTGGGATTGCTGGCCACTGTTACCACCACCAAGAGCTCCCAGCTAGCTATCTTGTCCTATGGGAGCCATCAAACTGCTGGCAGAGGCCTTGGAGACCTACCACCACATTCATAGACACCCTCAAGGAAGATATGGGGGAGACCACCACAGTCATGACAGCCAAGCTCTACATGTGCATGATAAACCGTGAGGTCTGGATTTCCAGATGCGAAGCTTAGCTTAGGCTGTCTTGCTTATGATGATAATATTTCATTATTATAGTACCAAATAAATGTTCTAAAGTTCTGGTCACATGCACTCAAGTTGTTTCAGGTGCTGGCATTATTTCACTGGAGACAAACTTAGACTTAGACAAGAGGCTCATTAAGCCTTTACTCGTGATACGCGTGGGACCGGGGACAAATCCTAAATATGGCAGTCACTGGACCGAATCGCTAATCGCGACATGAAAAAAAAAGAAAAAAGAAAAAAAAAATCGAGCCCAAACATTGACTCGTGGTACCACGAGTAATTAAGTTTTGTATAACATACTTGTTTAATACAGTAAAATGCTGCAAAGAAAAACCTAGGATATATGAACTTGCTGGCAGAAAATTGTCATTTATTATTAATACTCCAAAATATAAGAACCTGTTTAACGAAGAAAAATCAACATAAAATTATTCTTATATATGGGGTTAAACCACATTTTCATAAATATTTTGACCTAAATGGATAGGCTGTAAAATTTTTTAAAAGTTGTATAAAAATCAATTGTTTTCAACTTAAAAGTCGTCATCAGGGTTCTGTTTGCCACATAAAAAATAAATTCAAACCTTTACACTCTTAGGGAATAAAGTATAAAGTTTTGAATTTACACAACAAAGAGAAACCTGATGATGACTTTTAAGTTGAAAACATTTGGTTTTTATATAACTTTTAAAAATTTTACAGCCTAATGTAATTTTATCCATTTTACCTTTAAGCAAACATATGTCAAATGTTTTGATCAAAACTCTGGTTTTATTATGGGAAATTTATAGTACAGGACAGTGCTAAAAATAGAATGTAAAATGCAGCAATAAAGGTAGTCTGTACTTGTTTGTGTTTTTTGCCATTGCATAAGATGCTTTAAAATGTAGTGTATTGTATGAATTCAACAATAATAATAATAATAATAATAATAATAATGATGATGATCTTTATTAAAATAGATACCTACAAACAGACGTGTAAGTTTACAAATATAAAACGTTTAAAAAAGAATTCTATACAGAGTTAAAAAGACATCTATTAATAAAACATTGCTTAAAATGCTCGGTTTTTACAGCTGGTAATATAAAATTATGCCCCCTCTTGTGAAGTATCCGCGTTTTTTTTTTTTGGAAGGAGATCACTCATGCAGTGATTGTTGCTAAAAACTAAAAACAGTAGTATCCTTCCTAAAACTTAAGAACCTAATCATTATTAAGAAGCTGTTTAGGTTTAAATTCCACTTCCACTAGTGTTTTCAAACCTGCTGTAGTGGGTTGAGGCTCAACTCGTTGTAGTGGGTTGATCAACCTGCTATATTGGGTTAGTATTTTTCGCTACTTTCAATCTTTCATAGAATGTTTGTATTTATTGTCAATCTGAAGCAAAGAATCTAGTGCTAGACATGTTGTAGGTGAATGGTAGCTGATAGAAAGGAAGGCAACATAATGTAGCAAAAGTGAAGGAAGGCAAAAAAAAAAAAAACAGAAACAGAGCCAGACATGGCATTATAATTGTTTATTTTTTTTTGCTTGTGTAGGTTTTTTTGAACACCTATAATCCAGGTGTTCTACAATCTTTGTTGTTTAGTAAGGGATGATATGGCCAGATAAAAGGGAGGGGTAGTGAGTTTTTCTGATTTAGTAGGATCAAAACCAAATACTTAAAGTATCCAAATTGGTTATATCTCGATTCTGGCCATTTTAAAATTACTCTCTTTCAAACACTTAACAGTGCTACAGTATTATATAGAAATTCATGATACTACATTAAATAAAGGGTCTAGTGTAAAAGCAACGTAAGTGACTTTGTATGAAATGCTAAATTCTCCCAAGAGTTATGAAGAGATAATAGGAATAATGTAGGGAGAGATTAGAATTTGATCAAATTTAACTTATATCATTTTTGTGTAGTGCAAAAGCAACGTGACTTTGTATGGAATGCTAAATTCTTACAACATTTATGAACAAGAGATAATAGGGATTATCTAGTGAGAGTTTAGGACTTCATCAAAAGTCACTTACGCCGTTTTTGCACTAGACCCTTCAAATGTTCTCACATGTGCACTTGATATTTATAGGTCTCCAGGAATCAGAGTAAAAGCTTTTCATGGTAATAACAAGAAAGACAGAAATAGGAACTTAGAAAAGATCCAGAAACATGATGGGGTCTGTCTTACAACTTATGGTAAGTGATACCAAATATTCCAGTAAGCTTGTGCTCATATTTTGTATAAAATTCAAAACTGTTAATCACACAAATACTAGAACTGTAGTCTAGATGAAAATTGAAAAGGTTAACATGAACGGCGATGTTTTTGGTCTTATCGGCAACATTGCTGCAGCTCCACACAACGCATCTCTTCGGCATCTTGCTCCAAATGTGCCTCAAAGAGCGTGTGCTGGTTCCTCGTAATACGTCATCAAATCAACTAGTATCATGCTTTCTTTCAATTACGTTGAAGTTTAATAACGAGACGAATATTTGGTCGATTTTTAAAATTTTTTTTGGAAAATGCTTAGAAAGGCCCAAATTCTAAGAAGACAAAATCTCTTGAAAGGTGATATATACACTTTAATTATTTAAGATGAATATGACAAATCTTAGCAAAAGTTGGCAACCAATGGAATTTTAAATCTTTTTTGCCACAGAATTCGAATTTTTCCGTTGCCACTTCTAATCATGTTTAAAGGGTAAAAATGATGTCACAATGATTGACACTTTAAAAATCTCCATCAATCCAATACCCTCCCCCTGGGTTTTCACTACATTATAATTGTTTTATATCATTTTCCTTTTGTAGGTACTTTTTAGTAAGTTCAATCTCATTACAGTTAGTCTTGTCTGACATTTAAATGTTTGTTTACTTTTTGTAAATTGACTCTATTCTTGTGGGATAAGATCTAGCTCCGATGATTTACCGCTTTCTCTCAAGCTCATTTTATGTTGGATTGTATCAATATGATTATTTGTAATTCTTTCGCTTCCAAATAATCTGAATGATCTAATTGTAAAAATACAGTAAGGAAGTTTCCTTTGTCTATTGCTCTGTGAAAAATAATTCCATCTTAGGTTAGATTCTCCTTTTTCTTTCAACATTGATCCTCTCTGGTCAATGGCTGTTTAAACTGGATACCTCTCCTGCGCCTGCTCTGAAATACCATTTTTTTTGCTTAATGCTAAACTGTCTGAATCTGTATTTTCTAATAGACGGAGTTTCTCGATATGATAAGATCCATACCGAGAGTAGTTTGTTTTGTTTGGGCTGAAAAAGCACGGCATCATTTGTTTCCATCCTTCTATTTTCAAATCAAAGTCCCCCTCCTGATCAGTAGTATGCACAAGATGAATCACCTCCGTAATATCTATATAATTCACAAACCAAAATTGACTTGTTCGCCCAAGATTCCCTGATCTGATGGTTTCTTTATAATCGCTTTGCTATTCTTTGAGCTTTTCATTACTTGTGGTGCAATTCAGCAAACCTTTTGTCGCTTGCTTGAATTCATATTCGACGCAATGCAGATGGCTTTGTTATTGTTAGAAATTGGTAACCGCCAAACTGCTCGTTTAAACCAAGGGAGCTTCAGGTCGATCCAAACTGTCTAAACCTGCCAAGAAGATTCCTAAACCCGAGACGAAGGTAGCTGCCAAAAAAGAAAAGAAACCAGCAGCTAAAACGACAAAGAAAACTGCCATCCTCATGATCTCTGAATTCCTGCAGAATTCTTTAAGAGTAATATTAGAGAGCAATAAAGGAAAAAACCAGAGAAGTTTTTCGCCTTTCTGACTAGGGAAGAAAAGACAGCTTTGATTAGGTTTCATGCCTTTACAGGCAATGATTATGCCTCAGCTTTTTTTGGCAAGGGCAAATACGTGCTGGAAAATTGCCACGAAATGGCCTCAGTTGCTCCAAACGTTTGCAAAATTAGGAGACGAGTGGACACCATCAAACGACCTTACATGTATGCTGGCTGTATGGAAATAGCCGTTCAGAGGATGTTAATTATGTAAGAAATGAGATTTTCGCAACTACCTACCAGCGATTTATCTCTTCTCCCAGACATTACGACTACATTCACTTCGCTGCATTTATATAGCAAAGATGTGGAAATAACTACATATCAACAATTTAGAATCTCAATTAATCTCAAATCATGGACGGGATGAACAATATGAAATACAATGGATTGAAAATGCATTCTTCAGTGACACTGAAGATATTCTAGCTGTTTCGGATGTCGAAGAATATAACAATGACTCAGATAGTTCGCATGACAGTGAATTAGACGACTAAAAGAATTGCTTATTATTACTCAAATCTGTACTTGTTTTTATTGCTTACTCTGTTTGTTTCGCATTAATTACGTTTAAATACATTTAAACTGATCGCTTGAAATATTATGAGCGGAAATATTTAGTAACCAGATCAGTATAAAAGCCCCTTTAGTAAACTACATCAGCCATTATTAATGACGTCATCGTCACGTGTTCGGGTATTATTATGCTAAATATTTAAGAAATATGTTTATTTAGCAATATTATAAACAAAACAACCGGTTTTGCATTATTTTTATCAAGTAAAGGCGCTGAAATCATTCCAAAATCATATAATACTTGTCGACATGAGCCCCCGTATTTCAGAAACGCAGCGGAAACCACCCGTTTACCAAACTTTTTTTTTGAAAAACCGAGTAAAATGCTAGCAAAAAATCACTGGCATTAATGACCTACTTTAGTGGCACTTGGCTCCACCTGAAGCTGGTCTATTATCTCCACCACTTTCCAGCCAGCGGAAATGTTCAAGTAGCCGGCTGTATCGCCTGTTGCCGGCGCTTATTGACAACCCTGAGTGTTCTTGAGAGTTTAGATGTAGAAAGTGGCACTGTAGTTCCAGCCAGTTTGAAGCATGGAAAGTTTGTACACTTTTCTATGATTAGTAATGATATCTTAAGCAAAACAGTGGACAGCAGGAGTATGTTTCAACCCACAGAAGTAGCTGGATGGCAACGGCTATTGGAAAATATGTTGTTACTGTACTTCCCGGTTTAAAGTCTTCACAGAAATGCACCCTGAATGGACAAAATTGAAGAAATAAGGATAAGCAATCCAGTTTTTATCAAGGTTGTTAAAACGACGTGATTTGACCAAACTAAGAACAACGGAGTAGCAGAACGTGCTTTAACTGATTTAGCTTTCAACATCCTGCAATACAGAGGCGTCATCAAGAGCAGCTAGACCAGTCAGTATTACAAAAAGGAGAGTCAGAATCAACAAAGGTGGGGTGCATTCCCATTAGTCAAGTGCCAGCTGAGCTTACGAAATGGACACTTTGAATGCCGTCGTTAAGAAAAGTATGTACATATCTCAGCACTTCACTGTATCTCTGTAGATCAAGAGTTGTACTACAAGACCCTTAGTTTTCTGTTGTTTTTCTGAAAGCTAAAACTTGCAATATAATTGCAATGTCATATCAAAGATAAGATAATTTGCATAGAAAATTGGCATAAAAAATATATTATTCGAAGTTTATAATAATGCACTAAAATATGAGCTCTTGAAGATGCAACGTAATTTTCCACCAGAAGTTGCAAAATCAGAAGTAGGTACCGAAGAATTTGGATTCGGTGTCAAAAAACACATAACTTTGGCTCGGTCGCCAACTTTTACAGAATGTTACCGTATGATGCTCGATACTCTGAAATCTTGCCTAGCCTAAAATACAAGACATTTTAACACAAATGACTCACAAATCGTCGTCTACTGTACGTTACTAGTTTCTGTAAACATGTGAAAATTAGATTTTAAAAATATTTTCACAATTTTAGCCTTTCATTTAAGAAATAAAACATGTTCTCCGTGCTTTCGTAGCCTGGTAAAAACCGAGGCGAACATTTGGGAGAATTCGAGAGCAGATCAGTGAAACCCCGAAACGCAGTCGAGGGTTTTCTCCTGCTCGAGAATTCTCACAAACTTTGCCGAGGTTTTCACCTGGTTATGAAGGCACTGATAACATGTTTTATTTCTTTTATAAAATTATTATTTTCTATTAATTTTCTATTTTAATAAAGAGAAAGACATTATACAAAGCGCATACTGTATGTATACTTAAATTTTTATCATGAAACTGTAACTTCTCACAACTTGGAGTCAGAGGCAACCATATTGCTCACGTCATTTTCGTGGTTCATAGCCCTATGAAAACACACTTGTAGACCAATCAAAGCACACTTACTATCCAAATTATTTTATAAATTTTTTTAAGAACGTGCTGCTGTAGCGTTTTTACTGAACTCATAGTATAAATGTGTAATAAGATCAATCATTTGTTGTACTGCGTTTGGTCTAAAGTATTGCTGTTAAGAAATATTCAAAAATCGTCATTTAAATTGTATTAACATTGTTTTCCTAGGAATGGTTGTTTCAAGCCATGAAACATTAAGTCAGGACTGGTTAGGACGAGAATTCAAATGGGTGAGTTTGGTTCATTTGTTTCGTAATCATCTTGAATTCAACACAATCTTATTCTTAAAATCACAACTACATCTACTGAGTTGCAATTTACTATAAGATTGGAAATTTGTGGAAAAATTATCCAAAATGTATTTCGAATTAGTTGATAATGATATGTTTGCAGACAGTTTTTGATTTTTTGATGAGCTTTTTCAAGATTTCCTTTCTTACAGCAAAGTGAACAGGGTGGGTTCGTTAGTTTGTCAGACATTCAAAATCCTTCTCCAACACTTTTACCACAATTCAAAACAACTTAACTACACATGTATGAACGCAATGTTTTCGTTAGAAAAAAGCAGATTTTGGCTTTTCACGTGTTCTCCATTTTGGCTCTTCGGAGCCAAAGCTGTTTATTCCCCAAAGTCAACACGGAGCGCTTTAAGCAATCGTTTGTAAATAGGTTAATTTTTAGATATAACTTAGCAGTAGATTCTTAGGTAACATCTTTCTTTTTTCTTTTCTTTTTTTTCCTAATCTTTTATACTATATTATCTCTTTTAACTATTTTTACTATTTAAATATGTTGTAAAAATGGACATGTATTTTTATCTATTTTGAAATAAAGACATTATTATTATTATTATTATTGTTATTATTATTATTATTATTATTAAGACATTATTATTATTATTATAGTTATGCTGGAATCTTCCCTGGCTACGCTCCTGAATATTATTCGTCGGTACACCCTATCCCGTACTTACTGCACAACTCCCACCCGTTTGCGTTAACTGTTTTCTCTCTTGACAAGCTTTTTACATCCAATAACAGTATATCGTTCTATCTCAGTGGATTCTCCGCACAGTCTACACAATGGGCATCTCAGAGGTCTTATCTGTATTTCATAAGTTTGTTCTTATACATTGTTCCTCAGTGACCAGCCAGGATTAAACTTTCCAGTCTCCTTTAAAAATCGATTCCTAAGCCAGCTCCAGTACTCCTTTCAGACTACGTCTGTTGTTTGTTGATAATTTCTCCTTACAGGGATTTCTCCTTCCAGTCTTTAACTTTCTCTTCTTTCCTCCTGCTCTTACTGCCGTGAGAGTTCTTTTCTTCAACAATCACCTTGTCCTTCAAAAGCAACTTGAAGCATCAACTCAGTACATTTCTATTAGGTAACCATGCAGAGATTTTCTCTTCCTCCTTATACACACCTCAATGCCTATCCATATTCACCCTTCTTCCTTTCTCGGCTGGTACAGCCTCGCAACATTACTTCTGGTCTACAGAAAGCCATTCATCGCCAAGATCCTTCTAGTTAATCTACTCGTGCTCCTCTATCTGTGCTCCCCAGCTTGTCCGCTGACCTAGAATCCCCGCACTGTAGCGTACTGCTTCCACAGCCCAAATTTTGATTCAATTCGCTTGAAGTGGCAGCTACAGTTGCATTGTTGAAAAAAACTGAGCCGAATAATTGGCCATACCCAAAACGGATAATAGCTCGGCTTAGTTACTCGGCAGGAAAATTTTACTTGCTCTGGATCGGAGCAAGACTAAAAAACTTGATGGATGTCTTCCAGAATTCGCACGTGCTTTGTTTTAAAGTCAAACCAGAGTCCCAAAGTCGCTAAAAGGTCGATAGTGATCTTCTATATCAGATACATAGACTAAAACATCAACATGAATGTTCTTGACTCTGGGTATTCCTTTTAAAGTCTTCCCTAATTTGCTAATTCCTCAAGTTTTATAACGTATAATTAGTTCCAAATTTGATTCGACACTAGCGACTTAAACCAACGTGAGTACTGAAACATTATATTTTCCCACTTTCTCCATCCATCTCCATGCAGATGATGAAATCCATTAGCCAAATATAATTTTGTAAATATTTTAGCCAAATTATGTTCATCTCGTATCTCTTCAACTGTCGGAATGACATGTCTGGTTCTTTTTATTACACGATTAGGTTCAACCATATCGACATGCATTCTTATATCATTCCAATCTTTTTTCGGAGATATCATTGTTGGTAAAATCCAATCTGTCGCAAAATAAACTTTCTCGATAACCCCTTTATGTGTACAACTTCAGCTTTTATTTTATCTCTTAAGGGGCCAGTCATAAAGTATATACAATCCCGGGGTGGAGGGTAGCCGTTACTTTTAAAACTAGACACGTACACGCGTTTACTCGGGCTACCTAATGTTTGGATTCATAATGATGGGTGTAAGGTTTATTAATGCCAAGTTTTATGCTTGTATCACAAAATGAATGATTCGGCCTAAGGACTGCCATGGAAAAGACCGTCGATCGATGTCATGAATAAGTTTGCCCAATTTCCCCTGCAAAACTCTTGTGGGCGTTTGTTCTGGTTCTTCAAAAGGTACTAACACCTGACTCGGCTTTGATAAGGATCGAATTTTGTATTCAACACTGTTAACTTTATGTAAAAACCAAGATTCACAGCTAGCTGACGTAGAACTATACAAACATCCAGATGACTCTGAACCCTTTACAACGTAGAAATTTGCTGCATAAAACCGCTTATTGTAGCTATCGTTGCTGTAAACTTTCCCAATAATAGAAGGTGAACAGTAGAATTATATGCAAACAGTTTGGCTCTGGTTTGTTTTAAGGCCAAGTGACATGTCTTTTCAACATATGCAAACTGTTCCTGTCAATTATAGTCCATGGACCAAGACCCAAAAAACTGGAATTTCTTACCACTCAGACACTCAGAGGGACAAAGGCTACCATACATTTTATAAAACATTGTCCCTTTTAGTTTATTTTGATGTATGATAGGAATGCTAAAAGAGTAGCGTTATCAAGTAAATCACGTGATGTGACGTCATCACTATTTCAGAATTTCCTATCAATTGAAAGAAAATCGCTTTACTAAGGGTACTTTTCGGACCATCACTGGAAGATTTCAAGTTCAAACTATCCAATAAAAGTGCTATTTTGTTTTTGGGATCAGGGACGTTTTATAAGAAGTTATCTTTGTAGCTGCAATGATAACAATGTTTGGATTCTAGAGGCAAACTATTTAAAGCACTGTTTCTCTGTAGTTTTTGACTTAGTTGCCACTTTTATTTTTACTATTTCTTTTACTCGTGCAGGAGACTGCATGCCTCCTCCTGTGTTAATCTGAGCTCTTTGCATAGTGCTGAACTTTCTTATGAGATCTCATAGCACTCTTCTCCAACTGTGGCGTACAACTTTTTTCCTACAAACTGTGCATAACACTAACAGCATTCCTAACCACAAAGTGTATCAGTTGCTGGTTGTTCTTTGGATTTGATAGAAAAATCTCTCCACTGATGAGCTCGATGCTCAGGCTGAATTCCTCGGTAACCATTGCCAATCATCATTTTTTCTTCTCCCTTTTCGCATTATTTATTGACATCTTTCTATATACTCATCAAAAACAACATCAATTCTCTTACTTGTGACACTCTCTCGTAAAATCTTGGTCAACAACATGTCTGCAACTTCCGTAAACGTTTTCTGGTCGCGAGATAGGAGATCTTCGACTACTAGAATTTCCTTCTGTAACTTTTTAGCGATGACAGATTTTGGTGCATATTGACTTCAAGGAACCATCATGTGCCACTGACGACCAAGTTAGTGGACCCCATTGGATGCGCGAGTACCTGTTTCATACTCAATTCTCGGGCCTCTTCAAAAGTTCTTGAGCTTAGCCTTGGACAAAGTGTCATGAAATTTCCTTTTCGGGTGATTACTCTCTTTCGATTCCTTGCTAATTTGTCTGAGCAGCACTGAATTAGATTTTCTCGCGTTCGTTTGCCTTTCTTAAACTTACTCTCTTTATTGCAAAATATGCATATACGAGCATGAGTAGTGCTTTTTGTTGGACAAACTCTTATTCTTTTTCTCTTTTGCTGTGTCTGCTGGGAACCAGAATTAGAATTAGAATGAAAGAAGACAAAACAATATTTAAACCCTTGGCAGGAATCGAACCCCACATCTTCGGTTACTAGTCCGACGTGTTAACCACTACACTACAAGGACTAACCACGCTGGAAAC